>BMAO01020922.1:0-22315 GCA_019973975.1 Trichonephila clavata | reverse complement strand
TAAGGTTATCATGTCCCTTCCCTGGGGAGTGCTCCACAGTTTGAATGGTGAATATTAACGACGCACTTTTCAGAAACACGAGGCTTTGGCGACGGTCGCGTAATTTTGAACCATGGTCAAGGACTCAGACGACACCTGAGCTGGCACCCCCTCTCCTAACTACCGTACCACACCAACGGGAGGACGTTTGAGCTCTCGACAGATTAAACGTGCTCTCGCCCATACACAGGGTCTTCAGTGGTACTGGGATCGAACTCATGTACGATCAGCGTTTCTCAAACTGTGGAGTGGCTACCGCGGCCACTCCACAGTCATTCAAAACATACGAAAATTTCGAATTTCTCTGAATTTAATATATGAACAATGTATTATAAAATGTAGATTATAAAAGATTTTTGTATTGATATGCTTTTTTGATTTAAACGTCCATAATTTAAAGTTTAAATTAATACGGAGTTCATATAATTGTACATGTACTCGTAAGTGATTAAGATAATTTATTCTGGCTATCTCTTTTTCCTCTCTTTCTTTTCTCCCATACTTTTACTTGAAAATAATTTAATATTTTGTTCTTATCTAACTCTAAAACTAAACATATCTTTTAAAATCAAACATAAAAAAATTACTTTGTGTCATCTAGGTTCAATTTCCATGTATATGACTTTTAAAGGTTTGAACATTTAATCATTTCAGAAACTAAGTTTTTTTAACAAAAAACATTTTGTTTCCAAAGCATGTAAATACTTTTTTTTGCAAATGAGACAGGATTTCATTTTTCTCTTCTTTACATCGTCTACAATATAAGTGCAATATCAAACGATCCAGAGTTTATGGCAGTTTATCTGTGGGCATCTGGAATGCGAAAGCAGTCCTCAATAGTATATCAAGAAAGTCTTTGATGAGAGAGACGGTGTGAAGTTGAATTTCACAGTGTGCGGAGTGTCGTGCAGGAGATTAGTTATTTGGAGGAGATCTGAGAGGCGTGGCTTAGCAGGGTGCTGGGAGCGGTTCAGATACAGTTTGTCCCCCTTTTATACCCACAAGAATTTTCCCAACTTCTGTTACGAAAATCTTGGCACAACAGTTATACAGAACTCTAAGTAAATGACGAGTGGGAGGGGAGAATTGTGATGCAACGTACTGTAACTGGTTCTTTTTGTGCCTTTCATACAATCCTCAAATGAAAAAAAAAACCTTTTAATGAATCGTTTGATTTCTGAGAAATTACCATGACACATGTAAATAAGTCTCACTATATTAAAAGTTAAGTGAAACGAGTTCGCATAGAAGTTAGTAATAAATCTTAGTGATAGTTTAACTTTGTGGAATTTACATGTATCTTCGCATACTATTCGTATCTTATTATCATTGACAGGATTTGAAAACCATAATACCCGCAATCCACCTGATGAGTGGCTTTATATCTACACCTTTTGGATATCACCCAGGGCACTGGTGCTGGAATTTTCTGTGATCTTTTTCCCCATTTATTTACATGTCGGCTCTCATACGACTTATTATGATGGTGAAATCGAGGCCATTCGTTTGGCCCTTATCGGGTTTCTGCCCATCTCTCCACTCCTGATAAGCTGTAATTTTATCAGATTCAAGTTCTGCTCTTGAGGCCTTGGCAAGTAACCATAACAAACAAGTTCTCCAGTCCAGAGTTGCAGTTAGCTGCTGAGCAGAATTCCGAAAAAAGTTTGTCTTACAGTGGGTGCTTCCCATTGTGGTCTTTGGGGAAATTAAATGGCGGACCTTTAACAAAAAGAGGCACGGATATTCTTCAAGATCTACTAGAGACCTCTGCCTCTTCACTCAGCAAAACTTGAAATTGACTGGATTTATAAGAAATGCTTTCGAGATGCTGTTGCCAGTGCTGCCAAAAATAAATCAAGGAACGTGCTAATAAAACCTAACTGTGTCTCGGACACTCCTCGTTCTGCTGCTGTGGATAAGTTTAGATTATTGACTGGACATGACTGCATTTGTGCTCATTTCTTTCGTTTTAACAGGACTGACTGCCCTTTTTGTGTTTTGCGTGCTTCTGGACAAGTCATGGACGCTGCTCATCTAGACGTGTGCTCTGCACTTAAGAGTTTGAACTTAATTGTGAAGAAATATTAGAGAGCTCGTTGTCAAATAACCTGATAGTCAATGGCCAGGCATTTGAAAAATAAATTATCATAGGCAGGAGTTCTGAAAGATTTCAAATCCAAGGAGTTTGTTTGACTTTCAAATTATTTTTTATTATCAGGATTTTATCTCCACCATTAATTAATTGCATCCATCTTAGATTTTTAATCGACTCAACTAAATTTTTCATTTTTCATTAAGTCTTTACTTAAATTTTGGCCCTTATACGAACGTGAACTTAGGTTCACCACGATACGTAGCACAAAATTTTAAAGCTTAATAACACTGATAATTTATTATATGATGATTCAAGAAAATTGTGTATGAAGATTCTGTCTTTTGCTTAATAATTAAATAATGACACAAAAGGCTCAGAAATTTTAAAAAGCGAATAAATTAAGAAACTTAGTACATAATACTTGGATATTTAGTAGTTAACGTAATTCTTAAAAATGTCAAATTATATTTCATTAAACATTTTGCATTGCAGTCACATACCGCTCTTTCTTTTATATCAGGTAACTGTTGTGGAAATTTAATGTCTTAGCATAAACTCATGCATCAATTCTTTTCGAATTCTATCCTGTCTTCTGACGTAAAATATCAGAATAACAATTTTTGATGGAACATCATTTTCTTTAGTTTTGCGAGATAAGATCTCCCTTTTTTTTCAGAGTAATATTGTGTCTTTGCAAAGCTTGTAATAAAATATTCAACTCCTCCATGTGCCTTTATTTTTTTCAATGTATGCATATATGAGACCTTTATGTTTACTCTAAGAAAATAGTTTTTTTAAAAGGAGCTTCTCTCGATGTCAATTTTACCTTCCATACG
The DNA here is from genome assembly GCA_019973975.1 of Trichonephila clavata. Taxonomy (NCBI): domain Eukaryota; kingdom Metazoa; phylum Arthropoda; class Arachnida; order Araneae; family Nephilidae; genus Trichonephila; species Trichonephila clavata. Next base: position 19,345 of record BMAO01020922.1, on the reverse strand, counting down.
CTGTTGCCCATACTGTTATTTCAAATATTTAATTCCTAAGTAATACTAATGCCAATACGCGTGATTCTGAAGGAAAAAACAAGCCAAGATGTTACAGAGAATTTGACTTTTATATTTTTGCTTAAATTTTTATTTAACAATGAATTTAAAGGGGGAAAAAAGAAACCTAGAGCAAAATTGTAGAATTTGTCTACACACTGTCACTTGGTAGTGACGAGTTTTCATTAAATTGAACGTTTTTTCTCCTTCACAGCGAAGTTATTTTTTATATTCTTAAAACGATTTGCTGAGAAAATATTTACCCTACGGAATTTTAAGATAATACGTAAGTGATTAATTAAAATGTTTATTTTTTTCAATGAAATGTTTATCTAGTTATGTATACAATTTCAAATGTGTACGAATTGAAATGCTTTTCTTGGTATCTTTCTTCTTGAAAAGCTTGAAAAAATTATCTTTTTTAATAGAAGCAATACAAATATGTGCGTCACTTTAAAAGTAAAACTGGATTTAATATAGTTTTAACTTCTTTTATACCCTTTGAATGGAGAGTTTCATTAAACAGATATCTTAATATGCCGATGAAGTATTCTTTAGCCGAATTTATTTTATCAGTTTTATGAAAAAAAAAGAAACGATCATATGTGAATCGGTATTTATACATATTATACCGTTGAACATTATTTTTAAATTAAAAGACATTTCCGAATAAAGCAATATGCAGTCAATAATGGAGACAGTTAAAATAATGTAATATATCCATAACAACATTTGCAGTATTTTTTAAATTCCCGAAGTCTTTGCATTTGGCGAGTGAGTGAATATTAACGTCGAACTGTTCAGCTACTCGAGGGCTTTTGGCGACAGACCTCATAATTTTGAACCATGCTCAAGTGACGTTGGATTAGGCGAATATGATCGAAAGTATATTAGGTAAGTACCATGTATTAAGGTATCAGGTATTACCGTGTATTAGGAATATGTGTATTAAGCTTCTTAGAAAAACAAGTAATATAAAAAATTTTAAGTCAATTCCTACTTTGGATGGATGAATAGGAAGTATATATATATTTATGGAGAGAGTGAACTAACAGAGGAATTGAAAAAAGAGCATGATTCATCAGCATTGTTGTAACAAAGCACACCCGGTTTGGCTAGTTTGTCTGAAAAGCCGGTTTTTCGACGCAAACTTTTGTCATTGTTTTTAACAGTTACATGGTTACAACAATGAAGACGAATCTAAGTTTGAGTCGAAAACCGGTAATTAATGAATTAATATTTGAAAAAAAACGTAATAACATCAAGTGTCATCCAGTACAAGTTTAAAAAAAATTATTTGAACTTGTGATTGAATGAATATAAAATATTTTAGTAACGATTGAAAATTTGAACAAGATAAATATAGATAAAAATAAATATATAGAGAGAGTGAGCTAATAGTAGGGATTGAATAACCTGGAATTTATTGCATTTTTATCTTTCCTTGCAATTCAAGAAGGAAAAATAGCATTGTTTTTCTGTTAGTATAACAACTTTTATACAACCTTTCTTCAATAATACTATTTTAGGTGTTGTTTTTTTAATTCGAAATTGATATTTTAAAGTAGAAAATAGTTACTTACTGTTGGGAACGAGATTAAATGTAAAGTTGAATAATTAAGAACTAGAATAACTATCAAATATAGCTAGATTTGTAGTAACGAAAATTTTTCATCGAATTTCTTAATTTGCAGCAATTTTTCTTTCACTTTTATATGTTTTAAGTAATACTAATTCTAAAAACAACTAATTGTTAAAACTCAAATTAATCTCAATTTTCTTCGAAGCAGAGGTGTATAAGTTTTCTTCTTTTCGAGGTCATACGGGAATCTACGGCAATGAAAATGCTGAATGGCTCTCAAAAGAAGCGACAAAATTAAGCGATTTGATTCCTATGATCATTCCGAAATAGTAATGAAAGAATATTTTTTAAGGAAAAAATAATTTATGAGTGGAATAACTAATATCAAATAATGCTCACTACCAAGGAATTTATTCCGTCTATTCAGAAATTTTGAAGGGCTAAACATTTTCATCCTAATTTAAACTTACCCAGTTTCTAACTGGGCATGGAAACTTTAAAGCCTATTTTAAAAGTTTAAATTTGCCGTCTACTGACGAGTGTTCTTGCTCCAATGGCACAGTCCAGGATGCCCTTATGGACTTGTCATATATAAAATTGTATACAAAAGCTACCACTTATGTTGATAATTTTTACGGTGCATAATTAATCCCTTAACTGCTGATTAAAAGGTACACGATTCGTTTTCCAATGCTACTGTTTTTCACGTAGGCTTGCGAATATGATGTATGGGGGGGGGGGGAAGGAAAAAGAATAAATAAAAAATCTCCTCTTAAATAAGTAAATCTTTCGCAAACACTGTCAAGGTCTTTTTATTACGCTCTGGAGCCTTCGAAATAAGTTTATGGATCGCAGTGCACAGAAACGAGCGTACTTTGGAAAGGCGCATATATACGTCTGGGGCAAATAATGGTTTGAGTGAGTGAAACGCTTATATACGCCAGTCACATTTAAGGTTAAAGTTGTATTGTAGCTTCAGCGTCCAAGTATAGTATATTGAGCTCAATATATTGTTATTGTATGGCGAGGGTGGGGAGTGGGCGTAATGATAATTGTGAATGAATATTGGGTCGCAAATATTGAAAATTCGAGAAGCACTAGACTGAAGAAAAGGACCCAAATTCGGAATATTTTCTCCGATATAAAAGTACGCAAGCATTAATATTATATTCTGGCTTCTCTCACTATCCTGTAGAAAATAACGTATTTTAGCATTATACTCATTTTTATCATTAGTTGACACATTTTTTTTTCTTTTATAAAATTTGTTTCACGTTTTTTCCCCTATACCATAATGCTAATTGAACTATCCCTTTACACGTTAAAAGGAAAAACTAATTATTTATGAAATATTTTGAAAGTTTTAAAACACTGTATTATAAACAAATGCATGTGTTACAATGTCACAAATTTTTATAAAAATCTAGGCGTTTTTTCAGTCTGTAAATGTGCTTCGCGTTAAGTTCACCCTCTTGAGCATGCTGAAAGAGTTCGACAAGTACAAGATAATTTTGTTATTTGAACTTTTTGAAATATTTTTGGGTTCTAAAAGTAATGAAAAATATCATAATCTTTTCCAACTAGTCTGCTTTAGTTATCCAATTTATATTATTTTTTTATTGCTATTAATGAAAATTTTCGGTAACGATGCAAAATAAATTCATTAGAAGTTGCATTGAACTATATGTTTCCCAAATTGAAAGCCCAACTTGCCTTTTCTTGTTGATTTATGATTTACCTATTTCATCCATTGACTTAGTATTCTGACTATAATTTCCATATGATTATACACACGCATTCGTGTCTCATTAGCCCTAATCTCAGTTTGTTCATCGAATTTAATTGGAATATTGTATCCTGTAATATAGAAGGTCAAAGGAACCTTTATTGACCAAATGGGGGGACCTGTTGATGTGCTGCTCCAAAATTTATCCAGTGTTAAGATAATTCAATGTCTGCAAAACAATCTGGAGATCGCGCCATTTGTCGACTTGACTAATCTACCACTCCTGATGCGGATAAATACTTCAGATCCATTCAATTCTCTCTGTTGCCAGTCTTTGCATAGGTTAGATGCAAGGTAAGCATTTCTGTTGGGTGATTGGCTAAGCTTTTACTGCTGGCAGGGGGATGATACACTATGCTTTGATAATCCTAGAGTTCAGATTTAAATGAGTGGAACACACCGTAAGCAGGAAAAACGATATACAAGTAATCTATAGTAAAAGTGGGTTGGATTAGTTTAATTGTTCTGTGTGTAATAAATTTTGATTTCTTTTTTAAAATTTCTGATTATTAAATCAGTAATTTTACAAAGCCTTAAATATAGTATGGAAAATAAGAATTACAGTGAAAATTGCTGAATACGAAACTGAAGGAACAGAAATATTTTTTCGCGTTAAAAGATATAGCAATTTCACCCCACCCCTATATATTAATAAAATTAAGTTTATTATAGTTTATTTTAAATACATAGATATGTACATAAGTATATATTTAATAAAAATCAATGAAACAAAAGCATCACAAGAATTTAAGAGAAGTCAGTAGGCTAAAAATCTTCAGAATATCTATTTTGAGTTTTTGATACTTCTGAAATCTGTAATTCACGACCTTTACAGGGATATAATACATTTGCAATTTTATGAATTGGATGTCAAAATGGCTTTTAAAAAACAATCAGCTGTTGTGCTACACCCATTTTGACAGACAAAAGTGTAAACATTGACTTTTTGCAAATGGGAAGCAATAGCAAAGTCTTTATTATTATACACAATTAACTGTATAATAACTGCTGCAAGTCTTTAACTGTAAGTTTGCTTACCTACTTTTGGAGCAAAGTTTGTAAATATCATGAGAATATTGTTCTTTTAATGATTTGAAATATAAAACAGGGGCGAATGTTGTTAGTAGTATAGAAAAAGTCCTGTCCTTCGAAATTTTATCCTTACTCTAAGAATATGCTTATAAATTTAAATACTACAAGACTTGTTTAAATAATTCTGCTCATAGTAACTTTAGTAAAAGTTTTTCTTTGAAATAACTAATAACTATATTTCAAAAACTTAACTTTAATATAAATGTAAATGCATTATTCATATACAGTCAAAATCCTGAGTCTTTATCTTTAAAAATTTCTGAGAAAAAGGTACGGGATGATACATCAAATTTGATGTTTATTGGCGTTACGAGAAGCTTGTGTGTGTGTGTTATATACATAAACATACATAAATTCCATGTTTAGAAACATAAAAACAGTTTAATTTTAGCTGTTTAAGAAATCATTTGATCAGTTTAGAGAAAAATTTGAATTCTGATATTTTTAGAAAAATGTTTGCATGTGAACATATAAAATCCTAATGAAAACTTTGGAAATGTCATATAATCATGTATTCCCAAATGCATTCACTAACTCATACCAAAACCATATTGATACATTTTCATACTACTTAGGATGTTTTATAGTCAACTGTGATGTGGGTAATGCTTGAAAAGTGAAAATTGTACCAAGATTGGTACAGAATTTGAGGAAACGATGCAGATGCTATAAAATATCTCGTTTGACAAAAACTAAAAAAATGCTATGTATGTATTTTCTGTTTCCTATTTAAGTAAAATAGGAAACAAAAAAGTCTTAAGATAATTTGAGAAGATAACGTTTAATGAAATAGGACAAACGCATGTTGTTTTCATAATTTTTGTGATGAAGCGACATTTTATATTAAAAATAAAATGTTTTCAAATGATGACGAATTTATAAAAAAAATCAAAATGATGAGTTTAAAATTGTGTGTAGCTTTTTCTCAGAACCTAACGTAGAAATGTACTTGTGATTTTTCCTCATATTACTGATGTGTAACTGTATTTACTGAAGTGAGTTTTTTGAGATATTCGCCAAAATGTATGGCTAAATACCAGATATCGTGACGAAAAAGGACAATTTTCAAAAAATTCATAGTCATTCTAATTAAAAGTAGGTTATGAAAAAAAACTAAACATTGTATTTGAAAAATCTCACTTCAGTAAAAATATCAAAGTATTATTAATGTAAAGACAAAATTTGAAGTCTTTATATTTAACATCTTCTGAGAAAAAGGTACATAAAAAACTAAATTTAACATTGTCTGTATAGGGGTACCGACTTTCCCAAAAGAAATTTAATACAAAATTTTCAAAGTTTATGAAAAACAAAATTTTATTGAGTTTTTGGAGGAAATTCTGATGTTTTTCTTTACATCATCCTGACAACAAATAGATTGATAACGTCCATTTTGGTATTTATTTCATCAGTGGAAAGCGAGTCTAAATAACTGTTAATGCTTTTCATAACATTTCTCAATTCGGATGACGTGGAAACAAGAGTTGCATTATTCGTTTCATTTTCGTCATCGGAATCTGCATCAAGGATTCGACTGGTATTTTCCTTATTTTGTCCATTCCCAGAAGAAGGAAAATCTTTTCGTGTTATGTGATTTTCTTTTCGTGTTAAAAGAAGAAATGCATAAAATTACACAGTAGTTTGTTGGGGTCGTTGTATTATTTCGTTTTACCGATGTTTCGCCTTAAGTATTTTAGTGTTAAACGTGTTTCACTGTATATATTTATATGGATAGGAACAGAAGGACGACTTACACTCATTCACTCACTCATATCCTTTTGAGACCCAGCCCATACTCGTGTTCTAGTACATTACACGTTCCAGAGAAAAAGAAAAATTCTTTTTAAATTTTTTTTTAGTGTTATTGGGGTTAGTATAGTATTACTAGCCAGAAGAATATAATATTTAAAGATAAAAAATATTTCGGTTCTGAAAGGTATGAGAATGTCTAACGCACAATCGAGTGGGCTAGGTCTTAAAGGGTTACAAATACTTGAAACTTGGCAAGCATGTGTCTCTTGTTGAGTTAACTACCAAGAGCATATACTGAAGAAATAGACTCCAGAAGGAGAATTACGGAATCGTTAAAAACACAAATTTTCGTTTTCAAGATGTTAGAGTAACATACTTGAAATCAAGCAATCATGTTTTTTTTAATACAAACATGTTTTTTCATCCTTTAAAAACGGATTTTGTTTAAATATAATATAAAGGGGTGTTGTAAAAGAAGGGCAAGATAAATATATTTCCGTTTTTGATAATGGTACAACATATTTTCTCATGATAATTCATTTAGTCCTGAATTCCCAAAATGTGGTGACAAATCTAATTGATAAAAATAGCTTTTGAATTTCAGTACGTCTTTAAAGAAAAACATAAGTAATTTCATTTACAGTTGACTCTCGCTAATTCAAATCTTCGATAATACGAACCTCTCGCTAATTCGAAGTATATTCTCAGTATCTGAAAAAACTCTTGATATTTCGAACTAAAACAATACGTTTTTGAACTCTCAATATTACGAAGTAAAATCTGTGGCTGGCCAGATTACAACACGCTATAATTTGAAGTTATCTTAAAAAACTCTTGATAATTCGAACACTCGCTATCATGTACAGTCCTGTATCAAATAGATTGGAGTTGTTGTGCTGTCTCTGCGTGTCTCTCCCTGTAACGTTTCACCTTTGATGACCATCTGTCTGTGTAGGATCCTGTATTTTGTGTCGGACTGACATGACGATTTATGGTTCATCTATGTGACGCATAACGTGGGGCACAAAATAGGACATGGGACGGACTGGACCGTGCATTGAAGAACCAATAGTATTGAGGACAGTGTCTGAGGGAACCAGGTGAAAACCTCATTGTAAATGATTTTATTTCTAATAAAGAATGGAACGTAACAGATGTTTTCGTCAAAACAAAATGAAACATGTGCAGTATATGTATTAGTTTTTAATACATAACTGTATTATTTTAATACAGAACTTTGAACTTTTGTATAGTATGTATACCATATATATAATATGTACTTTTTAAAAATACTTTAAAATAATTTTATACATACGTACAATTATTTTTACTACATAGTTTCAAATTTAAATGTGTTGGAAAAAAATTTCTCTTCGTGTATTTTAAGAGTTTTTTCCTACCTTTTGTTAATTCGAAGTTTTTCGTTGGAGCCTCCAACTTTCAATCATCGAGAGTCGAATGTATATTCATAAACTAGTAATGTTCTGCAAATGCTTATCTCAAACGAATAGTCTGTTTTTTTATTGTCTTTAACCCAAGAGGTAGAAATATACTGTTTCGTAGGTACACTACGTCATTCAAATTTAATGCAACATTTTGTGCTCCTAACGCAAAAAAAGTCGGTTCATATTTTATTAAGTAATTTATGGCTGTCACAGGCCTCTTCGTTCTCCATCCCAGACAACTATTACAGAAACTTCACATCTGCAGTGGAATCGCATGCATCAAATTCTCTTCAACCTACGCGATTCTCTTTTGACGTAAAAATATCCCATCAACTTTTTTTGACGAAGGAGCGATCTACTTTTCTTGTTCTTTTCCGTTTTGTGTGATAGCTCTTTTCCCGTAAATGAAAAGTTTTGGACGCTTGAAAACGGCGATGAAATATTCAAACACTTTTTATCGTTTTATCGAACATAAACGTTTGCTACAGGAGAGATGTGTTTTAAGAAGGCGCTCAAATATTTATTTTTGTTTATTATTTATGTTTTGCAGGGACAATTTTCTCATCGTTTCCGGAGTGTACAGAAGTGATTTGTTGTAATAGTTTTCAGTATGTTAACTAGCTTGCACCAATATGCTTGAGCACTTATCATTTGATATATTACACACATGGTCATACATTATATTAAATGTATGATAATAATTGATTGAGTATTTTTCTATATTTTGTGATAATGTGAAATATTCTAAATAATACAGGGTAGTTCCAAATTCATCGTACAAACTTTAAGGGTAGGTACAGAACATTGTAACAACAATTAATTGTGTAGAAATGTATGGGTGCAAGTGACACGGTGAAGCATAAACACAAAAAAAAAAGAAACGAAAGTAAAGATAAAGTGTTTATTGAAAACGTAGTTGACAAGTGTTATGTTTACAATAACTGTTCATAACTGTTCAGCACATGAGCTATGAATTCCATCTGCAGCTCGCATTGTTGTACCACCCACGGGCAGTCGGAGAAAACGGCCTGCCGGATTCAAAGCTTGTACTCGCTGAAAATGGAAGAAGTGTAAGCGATTTTCGTTCACTCTATAAACAATCTAACGTGAAGAGCAACAGTTCTTTTACTTGACTTTGGTCAAACAGCCACAACGTTTAAGATGCTTTCCTCCAGGTTTGGACTGCGTACTGCTCTTTGTTGACCAACATCATGTCTGGTGACATCGAGCGAACTTATTTCACGAAGTTGACGATATAACAGCTGAAAAATTCAGTGATCCGGCATTCGTCAATCAGGAAACTGCGTGTGCTACATTTGTAGTGTAGCTCTGCCATTACCTTTTACACTGCCGTACATCTAATGCATGTCAGCATTTTTGGCATCTACATCGTGGATATCAGCACAATTCAGTTGTGAATGGCGCTTTCCTATACTGAGATGCATCATTTTGAACGGTGTCTAGACTCTTCTACTGGCAATGAAACCAAACAGTAACTCCATTTCTCTTTTGTTTTATTTTATCTGTTTGCGCCTCACCGCGCCACTTGCATACGTACATTTCTATATACGAAATGACTGTTGCATTTTGTTGTATCTACCCTTAAAGTTTGTACCATAAATTTGGGACCACCCTGCATATAGACAGAAACTACAGAATTCGTTGGAAATATGCTCTGTAATATGGAATGTTAAGCTAGTTATGAAACTGAAATGTCCATTTATCTTCAAAATATATCTTCATCTTATACATACGTAGGATTACCAAACATCAGGAATTAACCAGGTCTGTCTTGAGATCTTAATGCTGTCCGGGATAACTTCTCGGGTTTTGAGAATTTTGTGAATGACATCTTAAACATTCTATTAGCTTACCTTGGAGCAACTGCTGGCATCGATTTAGACGAAAGAGGGGCTACCAATATAGCCGTAAATTTTATTTAGCCATTTAGAAACATGCTGCCGGAGAAATTACAATTCGTTAGTTAAAGTATAAAAGATTCCATAAATATTGGTGAGACTTATTTGTGTGATGTACGTGCATTGTTGAGTCATGTAGTTCAAAACTAAAAGGTTGATTTCTGGTTCCAGTTCTGAAAATTACAAGATATATTGAGATGAGCAGGGCCGGATCTACGTATGGGCTTAATGGGCTGCAGCCCAGGGCCCCCGGGTTCTAGGGGCCCCCATTCCTCGTTGAAGGTAACAAACGGAAAAAGATGCTTACAATCAAAATAGTAATAAAATAATAAACCAAAAAAAAGTACATTTCAAAAAAATAAAATACCCGAAATACCATACCAAATTTATTTTTATTTTCGAGAGCAAGAGCACTATTTACTTTTGTTCTTTCGCCTTACCACCAAATACGTGGAAATTAATAATTAATAGACAGAGGCTCTATCATAGGACGGTGCCGATGAGCATCGAGCAGATGTACAAGCATAGTGACACTTCTTCTGTAGCCATTTATTGTTGTGCAATAGGTGCAATCGGGTTTTGTGCCCCAAACCAGATATTACAAAGGATTGAAAAACCATAACATAATATAGGCTTTGGGCCCACTAGAACCTTGGGGCCCCCGCAATGCGGGGTTGCAGGGGTGTACGTTACGCCACTGAAGTGAAAGGGAAAGGAACTTAGCAAAAGAAAACGGAGAAACACAACAAGCAAATATTAATGAGAAAAATATGCAAGATCTCGATGACCAGCAGCCTTCTAAAAATGTATTGTTCAGACAGAGGACATCACACACACACACAGTAATGATTCGACCGAAAAGTGTTTATAAAATGTTGGGTTTGAGTTTAAAAAAAAGGTTGACGTGGCCTTGTTGCCTAAATCACAAAGTAATTATTTTATTGATTGTATCCTTTTACATGAAATGAGTTATTTTCAAAATAAAAATCAAAACAATATATATTCTGTTTTGGTAAGAGAATACAAAGGACAAAAGAGATCATTTTCGAATAATCATTTCATTAAAAAAATTAAAAATTGCCAAGTGCTGGGAAGATCTTTTGGTTATGTTATTCAACTAGTATTGGTAGTGTTTTTTGTTTGACCAGCAAACCTTTTTCTAAAACAAATTTTCAATACTCAACTGACTTTTCTTGATAGGAAACACTTAACAAGCTGTTTAGAAAATCAGGAAAATTTCATTGAACGTAAAAATTCAGTGTTAGTTTGGTTGACACGAAAATAAAATAAGTCTGTTTTACAAAGGGAGGGGATATTGACTAAGGAAACTCATTTAGAGACAAGATTTTGTGTATTAGCAGTACTCCTTTAGGACAATGGTCTTCAAACTTTTGCAACTCTTGGAACCCCTAGAACTTGAAGGTACTTTCGTGTGGCCCCTGGAATTTGAAAGTGCTTTCGTGAACTTGAACTAGAAAGTGTTTTCATGGAACCCAATTTCAACATTTCACCCAATATGCCTCAAAGTAATATTTTAAGTAGATCAACATGTTACAGGCACTTCATGTAAAATCAATTAAAAAAGTATTTGCACATTTATTATTTAAAAAATTCTAATGTAATTTTGTTAATATAATTTAACAAAAGTCTAGGTCTGTTGAGATTAAGTGTAATCGCATAACTTATTCTGAGTTTAATTTGCTTTTATACTTTGTCTTTGTAGCCACTTACGTTGAGAAAAAGTTTTCACTTAAACCCAATGCTCTGAATGGCATAAAAAGGGTTATAGATGTGTGAGAAATCCTGTGTATTTTGTTGAGAGAGAAATTGAAACATAAAATTTAGAAACTGTTCTTGCTTAAATTTAGATTTTAACATCAACTCTGTCAACATGTTGTTCGTTTTCTTTCATTATAGGTGTTGTTTTCCACAAATGTAAAAAGGTGCATTTTCCATTAGAAAACTATTTAGTTTGCAAGACGTGCTAACTATTGAGTATAAAATTATCTCGTGGAACCCGAGATAGTAAACAACAGAATATTCACAATCTAGTAGAAAGTATATATATATAAAATTTAAACGTTTTATTATTCTTTTATAATAAAAGTTTTAAAAGTGCTCCAAAATTAAGTTATAAATAAAATTTTCAGTTTTAATGAATAGGTGGTGTGTGTGAGGGAGGTCGCAACACGCGCGAGCTTTAGATACTTGTAACATAAACCATACAGAACGTGAATCCTTTTGCAAAGATATTTATTTCTTCTAGATTTCTTATTGTGACTAGCGAAACCCCTGAATATGCCTCGTGGAACAAAGGGGTTCCGTGGAATACAGTTTGAAGATCCCTGCTTTAGGAGTTCAACCCTCAATGTAATAGCGTCGAATGGACAGTCAATTTGGAGAAAATAACAATCGAAATTCATACTATATAATTCATTTTATACAATTAAGTTTTAATCAGCTTCAGTGATGTAGTGGCATAGGTGATACCATGCCTGCATTTTTTTGCGATCAGTCAGGGTTCGAGTCACGCGGTAGACTTGTTTTTTTTCAATTCATTTAATTATTTTTACAATTAAATAATTTTTCTTATCAAATATTTTATATAAATATAAAATCATTGAAATAATAAAATATCATAAACAATTTTACATATTATAAATTTTTTTATCTAATTATAAAACTATTTGTAATTATTTTACTTTTTAAAATACAAAATACTTTATAATAAAATATCATTTAATACAATATATTTATTTATTTATTAATAATGTTATAATAATTAATATTATAATAATAAATTAATATCATATTATATTTATAAAAGATAATATAATTATAGTAATTGTTTTAGTTTTTAAAATATAAAAAAAAATATGAAAAATATTTAACAAGCCTTTTCTAAATAAATTTATTTAATTGTAAAAATAATTAAACGAATTGGAAAAAAAAACAAAGCAAGTCCGATCGCTTGACGCGAACCCTGACAGACAGCGTGGAATGTAGGTGCTCTACCACCTATGCCACTGCATCGATGGAGCTGAAAAAAACTTAATTGTATAAAAGATGTATGAATTTCGAAGGCTATTTTCTCGGAACTGACTGTCTATTCGCTGCTATTATATTGGTGGTTGAACACCCTAAAAGAGTACTACTATTACACAAAATCTCGTCCCCAAATAAATTTCCTTAGTTGTATTTCCCCCTTTGTTAGATAAACATTTACAGGAGCAATTAAGAAAAGATACACAATGTAATATTATCACAATGTCTTCAAACGTGTTATTGCGGTAGTACAGTATTTGGCTATAAGAGGTTTAACATTTAGAGGTACCGAGGAAGTTTTTTAGTTCTCCTCATATTGGTAATTTTATGGGTGTCCTGGAACTGCTTGCGGAGAGTTTGTCTCATTCATTCGTGAACATATTGAACAGTGAGAATTACGAACAAAATCGTTAATATCGTACTTATCAAAAATGATATATTAGCAAATAATCGAGACAACTCAAATAAATAATGTTAATACAACATACTATTCAATTGTAATGGGTTCAACACCCAATTTGTGCCACAATGACCAATTTGCCATTGTACTACGATATTGTTTTCGGGGGGAAATGTATGAAAGAAGTGCCTCATTAATAAAGATTAGCTTTTACACTGGATTATACGTATTTAATTATCTACAAGAATTTTTAGAAACAAATGGACTCTGTTGCATAATTGTAGGGGACAGTCATTTGACAAGGCTGCTAATATGTCCGGTTGATACAATGGTGTGCAAGCTCCTCTAAAAGAAAAAAATAAATAAATTCATTTATTATGTATCGTGTGCTGCACATTCCCTTAGTCTGGTTGGTGCAGAATCAGAGAGTTAAATTTGAAACTGAAATAGTGAACTTCATTGGCTTAGTACAACAAATATATGTTTTTTTCTACTTCGACCCGTATGCGGGAACTTCTAACTCGTGAAATTAAACTGAAATTCACCTTAAAAGTTTAAATCAGACCTGATAGTCTTGTCACTACAATGCTATTGAAGCCTTAAAAGATAATTATAGTAATAACATGAATATTCTTAAAACATTTAGTGAAAATTAAAATAAAAAAATTGATTTTCGAAAAAAGGCAGTAAATTTTTTTAAATAAATTGACAAAATTTGAAACTGCCATTTTAATTAGATTTTAGGAAGAAATTTTTGAAAAATTTAATTCGGTTAACAAAAAATTACAAACCCCTGGTTTCAACATCTGTGAAGAAAATAAGTTAATTATGTCAATAAAAACGTTTATAAGCAATGTAGATGAATCAGAACAAAAACTAAAGGAGTATCAAGACGGAGCCAAAAAATTAAGTCCTAGTGTGAAACAGAATATAGTGATGTGAACAAGACACGGGTTATTTCAAAATTTGAAGACAAATCAACAAAAAAAGCTCTTTATGGCACAGAACAATTTAAAAGGGATACACTTATTGTTTCGTTAAATAAAAACTAACCCTTGCTTTAAATAGAAATCAAGTATATGCAGAATATAGTATTTAAATATTTGATGTGGATTTGCGAGATCAAAGTAAGGAGAAAGTCAACCTGGAGAGTGTACTCCCTATTCAGATGACGTAGACCAACATTTAATAAATGAAGATGTTCAACTCATAACTTATCTAAAACAAACTGAGCTGTCCTATACTTGTAGTGACATGTTAAATTTAATTTTTGAAAAGAAACTTGTTGACGTTTTTCCAAATTTGTTACATTTTTAAAGATTTTTATAACGCTCCCTATTACTAGTGAAACGAAGCGTGCATTCTCTAAAATGTCCTATATAGAACAACAATGACTAACACTAGACTTACTTATTTATCACTTCTCTCTATTAATACTCATCTCACTAAAGACTTAAAATGAGATGAGCAAATAAAAGAATTTGCAGCACAAAACTATAGAAAAGTTTTTTTTTTTTTTATAAATTATATTATTGTTTAGAACGAATTTAAATTGTTTGAAATAAAAAAGAACCTTTAGGAGAAAGTTTCGTATATTTAAAACTTTTCCTCACAAAAATTTTTTTAAGAAAATTGCTAAAATGTTTAATTATTTAGGGTCCCCTAGGTATCATTAGCCCAGGGCCCCAAAGGTCACGATCCGGCCCTGGAGATGAGTAGTGAAAAACCATTTTTAAGGTATCCAAATACCCTAAAAGTATGAATTTTGCCAAAAATTGACAATTTATTTTATGATTTTATCTGATAGGCTATCTTTTTAGCTTTGTAAAAATTCCAAGTTTATAATTTTCCGTTCACTAGAACAAACACTACAAGTGTTTTAGCAAAAGCAGGTGTCAATACTTAAAGCAAACTCGATACGTAAAGCTCAAACGAGACCAGTGATTGCTCATAAAGTTTTGAAAATAATGAACTGCAATTTTCTGTGTATATATGTTCTGTATAACAGTAGAAGTGTTTTAACCATTAGATTTATCAATCAATGTTTTATTAAAAAATTTACAGTCTCTTATGGTTATACAATCACTGTTTTTTAAGACAAATTCATTTAAAAACTAAGATAAAGTGCTCTTATCTAACAGTTTTTGTAAATTTAAATATCTCTTATCCTGAGTTCATTTAAGATATAAATAACATACATATTTATAATACATATTTATAATACAATCTATTGATACATATTTATATTAATTGTAACTACTTAATAAAAAGTAACTAAAATATTTTTTGTATTGTAATTAGGAATTGAATTGAACATAATGATCTCTCGGATGTTGGCAATACTGCAAACACAAAACATATGAATCAAGTATATTAAAAGGAGAATCAAGTTGAGATGAGAGCAACGGAGAAAAACATGGAACTATTTTAATTGAAAAGACAAATTTGGATCATTCTTCACCATCAAAGTCTGAACCCATCAGTTTCATTGTTTTAGTTGCTGTAAATTCTTCATTTATGCGCAAAAAAGATGCAATTGCAAATAAAATTAATCCAAAATTCAAATGGATTGCTTAAAACATTAGTTAAGTGATAGTTGAAGCGTTATTAGTTTATCTCGCCTACTAACAAAAGTATTTTAACTGATCAGTGTTGTGTGTGATTCCACTCGAAGAAAGAGATTGCAGTTTTTAGATCCAACTGCTATAAATGTCATGTCTTTTATCCTGGCCATTTCAGGATAAAAAGGCTTGATACGTATAGCCATTTTCAATGTGTTAATGATATTTCAAGGCAGCGCAAGTGCAAATTTGAAAACTACGGAAGTAGTTCGAAAACATGTGAAAAATGCAATGTATATTTATGTATATCACACATATGCATTTCCCCAGAAATAAATAATAATCAATAATTTCATTATTTGTAACACAATTTTAGTTTAATTAAGTGAGTTTCTTCCAACAACTGATAGCAAAACAATGTAAAATTTCACAGGTGCTGATTTCACAAAAAACACCCCACCCACACGATCGTGCGGGTGCCGCCTACGTTCCAGGGGAAGAGAAGTTGGAATTTTTTTACCAAAAGAATTTAATACTTAAATATAAATACAATCCGGGTCTTAAGGGATATACAGGCGAGTCTTGCTAAGTCAAACCTTCGATAGTACGAACATCTCGCTAATTCGTATTTATTCAGCACCTAGAAAAAAAAACTCTTCATATTTTGAACTAAAACAATACTGTTTTGTGCACTCAATAATTCGAAGTAAAATCTACAGCTGGCCAGACTACAAAACGCGATAACTCGAAGTTGTCTTATATAGCTCTCGACAATGCGAACACCCACTATTATGTAGAGTCCTGTAGCAAACAGGTTGAAGTTTACATGTTTTATATTGTATTGTTTCTGCGTGTCTCCCCTGTAATGTAGCCTCTTTGATGTTCATCTGTTTGCCATCCCTTCTTTGTGTTTCCCGTTTCCTCAAGCTAAAAGACATTTTTAATGTTTTCCTTCTGCATTTGGAAAATAGATCAGCCACACTTGTTGTCAGCCATCCATAGCTTTCGTTTAACACGTGGATTTGCTACACATGTGTTCAAAAAGGATGGTCTGCTATTGTGAAGAAGATATGCGTAAGATTGTGTATTTTGAGTTGGAGTGGTATAGCGTTGCTATCAGATTATTAAATTTTTTCATATTTATGTTTGTATCCCCTCGAGAGTTCAACCAAAATTTCAGAAAAACTCATATTTAAGTTTATTTAGTGTCGCATAAAAACATTTAAAGAATTTACATTTAGTTTTCGAAACAGGCATAGAAATGGACCGGAAAATACGAAAGCATTCGTTGATTACTGTTTTCTTTAAGTATGATACCAAAATAGTTTTGTGCATCATCTATAAAAGTTTTTATTTGACTTATGATTATTAATTTCATGAACATTTTGTAAGAAAATATCTTCATCGATCGATCACTTCGATCATATTTTCATTTAAAAAGCTGCGTTGCAACACAAGAGTTCAGAAAGTATGGTCCACTGCTATGAAGATGAGATGCGTAGGATTGTGTATTTTGCGTCGGAGTGACATGACAATTTATGATTCATCAGTGTGACTTATGGCATGTGGCACCAGAAAGAGCATGGGCTGGACTGAACCCTGCTTTGCAGAACCAATAGTATTGTGGGCAGTGTCTGATGGAACCCATAACAAATTAAACAGATTTTTCGTCAAAAAAGATTAATTATGTACAGTATGTATTTATTTAATAATTGTTTTAATATGTAAATGACTCCTTTAATAGAAGACTTTTAACTTCTGTGCAATATTTATACTGTATAATATGCACTTTTTTTAAAAAAAAAAATTTAAATAATTTTTTTACACATCTACACAATTGTTGTTTAATTAGATAGTTTCAAATTTAAATGTGTTAGAAAAAAATTCCTCTTCGTGTATTTTGGGAGTTTTTCCTCCCCTCTTGATAATCCAAAGTTTTTGATTGGTTCGTTCAACTTCGAATTACCTAGAGTGTCGACTATATATATATATATATATAATTACATGTAAAAAGTGAAAAGTAAAGGAGGGAAATAATTTTTTTTCCTAATGAGGCTGTGCATTTGTAATTACCTTGCAGACGTAGCACATTCCCCAAGAGCTGATATCACTTTTTAGTGTGTTATCATATAGTTCGGTATCAATTGCCACAGTATAGTTTGGACTCCCAGTTTCCTTTCCCAGAGGGGAGCACTTGATCTCTGATGAGAAGAAATTGTACAAAAAATTTTATTTTTTGCCTAGAGTACCCAAAACAAACAGTTATTCAAGGGATTTATTACATGCCGCATAATCATGCGACTAGGACGGTGTCGATGTTCATCATCATCAAAATCCACCGACTTGAGCCAGGGTCGAGCACAAAAATTTGGGTGTACAGGGCCAGAGCGTGACCAATTACGCCCCTATATACTTATTAAATTACTGTAAAATCCAGCGTATAGCGTGCACTAACACAAAAAATAAGATCGAAATTTAAGGGTTAGTGTTACACGCCGAGTATAAAAACGATAGCTTTAAAAATAACAAAACAGATGAGTATAAAAAAAGTTTACTTCTATATCTATCGAAATACTATCTGTTTAAAAAAATGACATTCCTTATATAAACCTTTAGAGTTGTAGTTTCAGAAGTGTACTATTTTTTCAAAAGTCTGTGATAATACCTCGAATAAATTACTTCAAATTATAAGAGCAATGTCAACTAACATTTCAGATTTCTTGTTAAAAAGAGCATTATACGACGAATATACCGAAAAATTAAAAAAATAATGCAGCTTGAAAGTATAGGTGCTCGTTATACACCTGTGCGCGTAATACGCTGGATTTTACGGTTAACACATTTTTTCTGAAATATACTGTTGTGGTATTCAGTTACACAATACCATTTTTAGCGTCACGATATTTCAATTCGTGACATTCTAAATTTCCATTTATACCGAAAATGAATGTCTGTTGTTCAATTAATTATATATGGATGTTATGAATTTTTTATACATATATATGTGTCAATGAACTATACTGAGATTAATTTTATAATAAAGCTGCATATTTACTTGAATACGGAAATACAAATAATCCAGCTGTTAAATTTAATTACTCAAGTATTAAACATCCAACGCAGCTTAAATTCTTAATTCGACAGCATAAAGACTCAATCCCTCAGCATATTTCATCATATGTCACATATAATTTATAATCTCGAGTTTCTATCTGACTTCACAAAGATTTCGGCTCTAAATTCTAACCCCACATTATATATTAATGCTTAATTCCGTCATCGTAGCTTAGTGTTTCGCAGGTTAAAGGGACTAACATATTATCTAGTGCGACTGCTACTTGATTAGCTTGCCCAGTATTCACGCAAAGGGTAAGGTACACGTGTCTGTTTGAGCATCTTAAGCTAACGGATTGTCATTCATGCTGATTCATGTATGCTTCGGTTCGAACTAATGTCAGAATTTTATCACACAAATTAAGTGCTAGGAATGGAGTTGTGTTGAACTTAAATCGCTTATCAAATAAATTAAAATTATTAATAATGGCTTATTGATGTACTTTGATAACCTATGAAAAAAGAGTTTAAAAAACTTTTACCTTTCATTTAAATCATAGGTGATACCGCCCCCTTGTGGGCGTTTGAGGCTTTCAATGAACAGTAAAAGTCCCAGAGAAATTTAGAGGGCATTGAGATGGCACGAGTGGCTGGGCAGATTAACGAAAAA
>BMAO01020921.1:0-59387 GCA_019973975.1 Trichonephila clavata | reverse complement strand
GCGAGGAGTATTTTTGAAAATTCCACGTAAAATATTTATTATCTTCAAAGTCATTTCCTAATTTTAAAACTTAAACTTCAGGGGGAAAAAAAGAAGCATAGAGTTTAGAAGTTTAGTCGGTACTTTAGAAGCATATCCAATATCTATATGTTCATGTCCTTTGAAATTAACATCCTAGTTTTTAAAGTAAAATTGAGAACACACGCTGAAAATGCATAAAATATTTCTTAGCCAATGTTTGGATATTGGAACTTAATTGGCACATTCAGTTTCAGAAGAATTATGAGTATTTTGACTTTTTGTAAGCAAAGTTTTTATTCATTATCCGCTTTTCCCCAACACACAGTCCTCTAGCCACTTCCTTGGGAGTTTGAAGCCTGTTCTAACAACGAAGTTAATACCTATACCGACACCCCCGTTCTCCACAACCTCACACCCCAATATGAAGACTTTTAAGTCAATGGCGTAACGGGGCGTATTAGTCCCCCCCCCCTGCAAAGTCAGGTTTGGGGCAACAAACCGGATTTTACCAAGTGTACGTACTTGGCGGCAATCAGGCTTTGGGCTCCCTAGAATCCTGCCCCCCGCGATGCAAAGGTTGCGGGGTGTACTTACGCCCAGTTCCAGATTACTCATTAGGCAGAGTAGGCAATTGCCTATGGGCTCCGTGCTTTTTAGGGGCCCACAAGAGCGTGTTCTGTTTTCTGTTAGTGCTCCCAAACAGGCTACAGGGCCCCGAGAATTCGACTGCCTTGGGGCCTCCATGTCATTTAATTCCAACACCGGTTACCCCTCTGCTTCTAGTCTCGACAAATTTAATGTGCATCATCTTGTGTACGTGACAAATATTTTGTGAAAACAATGCTTCAACACGTGATTCGGTTGAAACATTGTCGACTCCGAGTTCGACTCCATAATCACTCGGCT
Source organism: Trichonephila clavata (assembly GCA_019973975.1). Classification (NCBI taxonomy): domain Eukaryota; kingdom Metazoa; phylum Arthropoda; class Arachnida; order Araneae; family Nephilidae; genus Trichonephila; species Trichonephila clavata. Next base: position 58,460 of record BMAO01020921.1, on the reverse strand, counting down.
GTGGAGGTCTATTTTGACATTGCTTCTGTAGATCTGCTAGTATTGTTACAGCTTCTGTGTGGCTTTGTCTCAACCTTTACAGAGTGGAAAAATATCACTCAGGTATTTCAGACACATAAATTACGAACACAAAGTAATACAAGACCGATACTTGTTAGTATATTTAGTTAAAATACTCTTCACCCATCAACGAGTGGCTGCGGTAGCCTAATGGTCAAGATCATGGACTCGTGGTTGGCCGGTCACGAGTTCGAATCTAGTGCCGGTGAAGATCCACCATTTAGAGAGGGCCACTTCTCAAATTTATTGAGGCTCAAATAATTTCCCGTTGGTATGGATGTTAGGAGAAGGTGGCGTGAGCTCAGGTGTCATTTGATTATGGCTTAAAATTATAGGGCTCTCACCAGGGCGTTTAGTCTCATACCAGGCGGCCGTGGTGGCCGAGTGGTCTAGGCATCGGATCATGGCTAGCGTGTCATGAGTTCGATCCTAGAACCACTATAGATCCGCCGTGTAGGAAAGCGATGCACGTTAAATCTGTCGAGAGCTCAAACGTCCTCCCGTTGGTGTGGTGTGGTAGTTAGGAGAGGGGGTGCCAGATCAGGTGTCGTCCGCGTCACTTGACCATGGCTCAAAATTACGCGGACCGTCGCCAAAAGCCCTCGTGTTGCTAATCAGTGCGACGTTAATATTCTCTCACTCTCACTAGTCTCATACCAGTGATGAGCAGGAGTAATAGTTGATTGCTTGTTGTTGATGTAGTGTAGTTCTGAATAGGTGAGAGGGGCCGAGTTCCAAGTGGTTTGAGCTGCGCCATCTTTTGCTAGGGCGTCAGCAATCTCATATTGTAGATGGATCTCGCGAGAAGATGAAAGACGTTTTAGTTTCACCAAAGTAGCCACTCCTGTGTTATCACCCACCTTATGCCAGTTTGTAAGATTTTGGATGGCACTACGACTGTCAGATAATATCCAACTGCTGTTCCAGAACCAGGAACTGAGAGTGCCTCTTTATGGCCTGGATTAATAGCAATGAGTTCACTGCGAAAGACAGAGTTTCTCAGTTTAGTGTGGCGTCGGAAATAAAACATTACAATCAGTCGCAATTCAAAACAGCTACAGGTGACTGAATTCATAATTGTAAACATCGATCAAATTATTAGGATACTCCTGACCTCGCGCCTTACTCTCCAAACTTCAAAATTACGATTTTTATGCCTCGGCAGATTGAACGTCCTTGGCGGATTTTAAGTGTCACTATCACTTGACCCCATGATTCGACTATGACTGTTCAGCTACCATGGCAATCCTCACTTGGTTTAATATGAAGAAGTTGAGTGGAAGATATCGTCCCAGCAGAGATAAAGCATGGTTTCAATTTAAGAAGTACAATTACCAGCAATATCGGGCGTTAATGCTCTAGATCAGTATTTTAATTCTATCAAAAACAATTTAATGTATTTCATATTTAAATTCCTTCTCGCCCCAAGCCATTATTTACAGAATTGTTGTTCCCAATTGATGCTGATAAAACAAAGTCACGAAAAAGTTAAGAAATAATGAAGCTATTTTGAAATCCCGTTCAATATTCAGTTGGATCATTTTTAGCTCATATCTTCATCCCCAACTTTCGTGAACTATTAGGATCAAATGGAGCCGAAATACAATATAGAAAAAATAACCGTTGGAGCAGTTTGGTTCCAATTTCTTTTCTCTCTGTCGCCATTAACAATGAAAATTAAATTATGACTTTAATTTAGTATTTCAATACTTTTTTGTGTTAAATGAAATAGTAGTCTGTTTGCACATTAAAAATAAATTCAAACAGACAAGGTTTCACTCATCATACAACTTTTATTGACACTTAAAATCAGCATTCAGCATAAAAACAGTCATAAATAGTGAAAACCACAACTTATCAATATCCGAAACTATATAATTAACTGCAGTTTAAATGACTGATAAATATTATACAATTATAAATACTCATAAGTAAAATAAAAATAAAAATATATTGAAAATGGTATCAGTAAACAACTTTTGTAAAAAAAATATGTAAAAATGTGGGAGAAATATAGGATTATGACAGCTTAACTAGCACTAAAAATTATTTATTTAATTTGTGGAAGTAGTGTTAATAGAAAAAGAATCGCAAATAAAAATGGAGGTTATTTCATTCAAGGATCTTTCAATAGCTAGACTTTTTTCGCTGCTTGGCAACATCAAATAAGAAAGGCACCTGGACAACTTCCAAATCACAGTAAAATTGGTATGCCATGTAATCAGGAGATCTCCTTCCAAAATAATGCCTATTCATTCCATTCGTTTCAAGTGGCACATACTCTTGCTCATCTTGATGAGGCAGAACATAATAATAAGGCGAGGCTATTCTTCTTAGCACAGCTGTTGTATTAAAAATCTTGCCGATCTGCCGTTCCATGATTTCTTTGAATACATTGACCGGTCTGGATTCAAGTGTCTGTTCTTTTACATAAAGAATAAAATCACCAATTTCGCAAAAGAAAAAGGTAGTGTGACTATCATATAAGCGCCTCCAAGTAGATTCATGCATTGGATTTAAATGCCTATTATCAGATGAAGTTTCCATTATATTGCACGGAATGTTTGTATTTATTCGTCGATTTAAAAATAGAAGCAAATTGTTCGTCGTTACATCAAAAAAAGTTGGCATTAAAAACCGGTTGGTCACTGATATTCCAATGTTTCTTCCACAGGTTTGAGTTCTCAATTGGCATGATGAATTATCTACTCTATCAATGACTATTGTCGTCCAATGATGAAACGGTGCAGAATTATGCACTAAAACCAAAGATTTCATAGCTTCGGTGAAAGCGTGGTACAAACATTTTTGAAACAAGGCCATGTTCTTTCTTTCTATTATTATTCTGTGAAGAAATTTTTGCTCCAAATAACGAAAGTCTTTCGTGGGAGAGATTTGAAACAGAATCATATTACGCATTTTTGTGATGTATTTCATTTCTTGTTGACTATTACTTATTTTTCTCAAAGTCATGAAAGGCGACATCTGCAAAGAAGGAGAAAAGTCTTTTTAGTTCATATTATTGTGGAATGATATTTAGAAGAAAATAACTTGTGCACAAAGTTTAACCTACATATACTTAGGGAAAAGCGACTCACTCATTGATCAAACCCCTTAACTCAGTAAATCCTAAAGTGGTCCCTACGGACCCCCAGGTGTTGCCGATATTATTCAGGGGGTCCGTGGAAAATTAAAATTGATTTTTGGGTCCCTGAACAATGTTAAGGGGTCTTACAAAACCAACAAGGTGGCCAATTAAATTTAATCAAAACTAAATATATACCTACGTTTGTTGCAACACTTTTTCTGGACAAACAATATTTGGGAAGAAGAGATTGTTCTCAGTTTACAAATGTTTCGAAATTTCAAAATGAAGATGAAGATTTGCATGCTTACTGTTAACACCTAATGAATCTTTATGCATACCTGAATCAAAGATTTGTAGACATTCTTCATGGGTGTTGATCCCTTTTGCACGTGGACGAAATCAGATCCCAAACACAGACGAATCCATACTAATACAGAAGCAGCTTATTGAAATATTCACAAATGAGGAACTTAAGCCAATGTTTGAACAAGGATACTAAAAATTCTGGTTTCAAAAACAGATCCTAATTTTATTTCTGCGTTATGGGTTATTGCACATAAGTTGGTGACTTCTTTCCCGGAATCAGTGCACACACACACATTTAGCCTGACGTAAATACACTCATAACATCTCATCAAGTTCATCCAAGTCATTAATTTTTTTAAATCTTATTTTAAACCAAAGTTACAATTTCAATAAATACTTCTTCAATATGTTTTTCTTAAAAATTTGCAATTTTTATACTATGTATTTATGTAGCCTTTTTACTTGGGGGGGGGGCAAGTTTTGACTATAAAAAGTGGTCCATGGATCATAAAAGTTTAAGAACCACTGCCTTAACTGTTAGACTCCCGAAGAGTTTATATGGCTATACAGACAATTGTACATTCGTTCTATAAATTCAAGTGTCCTGTCCTTTTAAATTCCAGAGAAAAAGACTATAAAAATGCTATTAGATACAATTGAAAGCTTAATGCTAGGATTTAGACAACAGCTCGGAAACAATGCATAGTCATAGAACATCATGAAATACGCAGCGAAGCGGGAGGGAATCGGCTTGTATTTATGTAATGCATTCTATAAAATAAGGTAAGTCTAGCTAAGGAAAATAATCTTCCATCTATTAATTAAAAACCAAATTGCCATAGAAGAGCATTAACAAGAGTTGAATTAGCTATTTTATGAATTTAAAAGTTTCGAACTTAATTATCACCGAAAAGTTTGGGTGTAATAATTTAAATCTGATTTCAATTCATTAACTAGGCGACCACATACTGAAAAGGCATTAAATAGATGTAGGAAATTACCAAACAATTCTTACTTTGGGCGAATGACCTGAAAAGAAAATTCTATTAATCATAGAAGAGACCGAATCCATAGTTTTCAAACAAATCATGAAATGTGAATATAAAACTAGTTACAACAAGCAGTTAGTTGTTGCTTCATTTAAAAAAATGTAGAGAAATTTTTCGAAGTAATAGGGATACAATTAGCCGTTAACCGTTTAAATCTGCACACATATGCCCTTTTCCTTTTATATTATGTTATTTACCCCCTACAGTGAGTGAATATTAATGAGTGTTCAGCTATAAGAGCTTTGGGAGACGGACCTCGTAATTTTGAACCATGGTCAAGTAACAACGACGACACTTTAGCTGGCACCCCCTCTCCTAACTACCACTCCACACCGACGGGAGGACATTTGAGTTCTCGACAGATTTAACCGGCATCGCTCCCCTACAGGACAGGTCTTCAATGGCACTGGGCTCGAACTCATGACATGCCAGCCACGAGTCCGTTATCTTGACCTCTAGGCTATCGTGGCCAGTATTTACCCTTACAGTTCCATATTTACAAAAGAAATGCGCGAGAAGGATAATATATATATATAAGTTCTCTTATTAAAATAAGTCCATACCTACTTTAAAATAACTTCCAGATATATATTATTATCACCGTGTCTTCAAGAAAACATAATATACAAATGCTGTAAAGAAAATAAATGTTACATATTATGTAAAATTTGTGAATGGGTTATGTGATTGACATTATTTATCCCCGTGGTAAGTGTGTGGCGTTTTCTTGAAATCCCTTGTGAAATATCTTTTAATGAAAAGTGTTATTACTTAAATAGTTATAATTCTTAATTTTAAAACTTATAATTTTCTGAATTAATTTAGGTTTAGAAGCTTATCCGATATTCATATTCATGTCTCTAATAATTAACATCATAGCTTACATTAAAAAACAGAACACATGCTGAAAATGCATATACTACCTCTCTGCCAATGATTGGAAATTAGAACCCAACTGGTATAGTCGATTTTTCAAGAATTATGATCATTTTGACATTGTGTACGAAGCCGATTTTCGTTACCTGCTTTTGTACAGCATACACTCTCATAGCTAGCAGACTGTGAAACTGACTCCCAGTTCTTCACATCCACACCCCACTAATACGAGGACTTCTAATCTTGATAGATTTAATTTGTATCAACTTGTCTACATGACATATTTCGTGGAAACAAAGCTTGAACACGTGATTCGGTTGAAACAATGTCGGCTCAAATCTCGACTCCATAACCACTCGGCTGGGTCGTCTGCTTTTGACATAGCTTATGTAGTTTTGCTGAAATTGTTACAGATTCTGTATGACCATGGTATCCTAGTGGCTTTTGTCATGAATATAGTCGTAGTGGTTATAGTAGTATAGTCCAGCGTGTCGCGAGTTTGAGTCCCGATGTCACCCAAGATCCATAGTGTAGAGGGGATGAAGCAATTTAAATCTATAGAAGTTCAAAGTCCTCCCGTGGGTATGGTGTAGTAATTTGAAGAGGGGTGCCAACTCAGATGTCTGTCTGGTTACTTGACTGAGGGTCAAAATTAGGAGGGCCCTCACCAATAGATCTAAATTGTTTCTCCGTACGGGGATAAAATTAAACTGAAACTCAGGGCTTACTTCTTTCAGGTAAGTCACTGTTTGGCTGGTAGGGGTATTAGGAACGTTGGAGTACCTGAATGATATTTTCCGCCTCCTAAGGTGTTTAATGCCCTTGATACACATTGACGTGAGGCCGCGGTAGCCAAGTGGTCTAGGTATCGGATCATGGCTAGCGTGTCATGAGTTAAATCCCAGTACCACTGAAAACCCGCCGTATAGGGGAGCGAGGCACGTTAAATCTGTTGAGAGCTCAAACGTCCTCCCGTTGGTGTGGTGTGGCAGTTAGAAGGGAGTGCCAGCTCAGGTGTCGTCCGCGTCACTTGACCATGGTTAAAAATTACGTGGAATACTCGTGTATATAGCTGAACAATGCGACGTTAATATTCACTCACTCCCATATTGACGTGTGATTCCTTAGGCGTTTTCTTTTGTTCGATCCTCTTCCTCCCTTTTCTCCAATAAATACTTTATTTCTTCTTCATTCCCTCACCTTTTGTCTGGATAGTTGGCAGCGGTAGCTGAGTAATCATGGTCTTGGTTGTATCTGCGAAGTCGTGGGGTAAAAGTCCTGATGCCCGAATATGAAATCTGTTGTAGATTTAAGTCCTAATGTTGGCATGATGAGGAAGTTTGTAGAATAGGATGCAATATCAAGTGGCGGCCATGGTAGCCTAATGGTCAAGGACTCGGATCGTGCCAGGGAGGGCGTGTCATGAGTTCGAGCCACGTACCGCTGAAGACCCACCGTACAGAGAGGGCCGATGTACGTTAAATACGTCGAGGCTCAAACGTCTTCCCGTTGGTGTAGTGTGAAAATTAGGAGAGGGAAATGTCAGCTCTCATGTCGCTGTCACCTGATCATGGTTAAAAATTACGAGGTCCGTTGCCAATAGCCGTCGTGCAGCTTTGTAGTGCGACGTAAATATATTACGTCTCACTACAAAGCTGCTCGAGGGCTCTATATAATAGATCGGGTGACCTCCTCGTCTCATGATCGAATTTCATAATTCGTCTATTGCCATTTCTAATTTATCTCCTATATTTATTTTGAGTTGTGACTGATTTTATTTTATTTTTTGATTATGCCTCAATTTTTGAATTGTGACGCTTATTATCGATCAGTCAAACACAGATGTTCGAAATGTAGGGAAGTTTTACATCTAATTATTTATCACCAGTAATACGGTACATCTACAAAAGACAATATGACCTCAAGGAAATGCAATGCAACAATTTTGCTGCAAGGAGTGAATGGTTATTTATATCGCACTATAAAGCAACACGAGGGCTTTTGCAACGGATCTTATAATTTTTTGAACCACGGTCAAGTGACAAGGACGACACCTGAACTAGATCCCTTTTTCTGAATTTCTACTCCTAACCAACTTTAGGACTTTGGGAATGGTTATATAAACCTCACGTGTTTAAATCCCTCTATAGTGGTAGTAGGGTTCGAAATGATAAGGAGTCACGAGTCTGTGAGCAATAGCAAACCAGGTTTTCAATTTCGTTGCAACCGCATTATCGTGTGAATGGCTCATTAACGTAAGAAAGTCTAAAAGAGAGTTTACAAATGTGAGACCCCTCCATTAGTATCCTTACATTGACTTGCTAGAGGGACTTGAGTGCTCTGACAACCCTGGGAGCTATGCCGGCGGTAGTTTTTCTACCGGTAGGGTCTCCCGGCCAGGTCTGCGTAGGGTAGCAGCCAGACTAAATGGGATACTACCTAGAGCTAAGTCGGTCCTCTACCTACCTTTATATATAGGTGCTCTAGTCCAGTGACTAACAGAGGCTGCAACTTTCCCCCATCCACGAAAAACTATTCTAGCCCGCTTTCGGTCACCTTAAATCAATGAAATTTTCCGTAGGATCCAAGAACTTTGAAATATTTACCAACTGTTCTTCTGAGAACGGCCTCGCCTGCTCGCATCCTCGAATGCCTAGGGCTCACCAAGCAGGATTTAGCTGACGATCCCTTGCTGATGTTGGATTATTTCGAGAGTGTACGACGTTATGGACCTGGTCTAGCACTGCTGGCTAATGGGGGCTTGCAACAACACAAATGGGAGAACAAAATGGACTTAATACAGTACAGCTCCCTCTTTACAATTATCCATCTTTCTCAGCATTCTTTCTCGAAATGGAATTTTGAGTCCCTTTGTCAGTCTGTCCTATTCCTCCAGCAACAAACACTGTTCTGAAATACTGGAGTAGTTTCGGTTAATAAGGATTTTTATTAATGTCACATTCTAAAGCAAGGGTTCTTAACCTTATTCCTCTTCTGGGCACTCTGACAAACGAGAAATTGTTGGCGTTTACAGTTCAAAAATAAGTATATCGATTCTTAATATTTATTTATTGCAATCAAAAGCATCATAAATAATATCCTACATTAAAAAGTGAACTAAAAATTCAAAATAGTTACATTTAATGTGATTTTCAGCATATTACATATTATCCGCTAATTTTTCAAAGTCAGTCGTATAAGATGTTTCCAATCTTATAGTATCTTCAAGATAGGATAAAACAGTGTTGCCAGTGCAATAATTTTGTGGCTTATAATTTTGTTTCTAAAACCAATGTATCTCGTGGCCACACTAAAAATCATGACGGGCCATGGGTTGATATTGATATAGTGAATAGTGGACAGTCGCGGGAGCACAAAAATAGCTTCGCAAGCATATAGGTACCCGCGGGCCACGAGGTTAAGAACCCCTCCTCTAAAGCAACCCGCCTTCTACACAGCGGGTCTTGAATGGCAACATGACTCGAGAAAACGACTCAACTACAACGAGTTCGCGACATTAACCACTAAGCTATGATTATTTTGCATGTTATCCAGAAAAAAAACTCCCTGCTTGCATATCTTGTGCAATAAAGAATTTGAAGCAAAGAAATTTCCAAGGCAAAAAATCTTATTTTCTCATTTTTCAAAGTTTACGTAGATTTAAAATAGAGAGTATAATAAAAATCTACCACATACATATTCATCCACGTAAAAGCCACTATTTAACAAATAGTTTCCAAATGACACTCCTAAACTAGATTGTCAGAAAGGGTTGGAATTTAGTTTTTTACGTCATATTCAATTAGATTTTATTTTAGTTCATTTATTTATCGCCAACTTTAATTATTGGCATCGTATCAAACAGAAATACAATATAGAAAAAAACAAGGTGTGGGCGCAATTTGGTGCCAATATTAAATGTGTACTAATATTAAATGTGCATGTGAACTAATTTAGGAATTTTATTCAATATTCCAATATTTTTCATCCTAAATGAGATATTAATATGTTCATGTATTAAGAATAGATTCAAAAAGACTGATATTTTACTCATCATACATACACTTTTTATTAACATTTAAAAGTAACATTCAGTATAAAAACAGCCATAAATAGTAAAAATTACAAGTGATAAATATTCTATAACTTTACAATTAGATGCATTCTAAGGGATCGATACATTATGTAACAACTATAAATACTCATAAATTAAATAAAATCAAAATATGGAAAATGGTAGAAATAACCAGTTTATGTAAAATAAATTATGCAAAAATGCGAGATACACAATGGTTCCCGAGAACTAAACTGGTAATAACAATTTTTCATTAAATTTGTCGAAGTAATGTTATTAGAAAAAGAATCAGAAATAAAAGATGGAGATTAATCAAAGAGGAATTACGTACAATTTTTTTGATTTAAGAATCTTTCGGGTACTGGTTTTTCTGTCACTTGGGAACATTAAATAAAACAGATGCCATGACTAACTTCCAGATCAGAATAAAATAGATATGACATGTGATAAGGAGAATTCAATTCAATACGATAATGCCTAGTCCTTCTGTAAGCTTTTAATGCGGCATATTCTTGCTCATCTTGATGAGGAAGAACGTAGTAATAAGGCGAGGCTATTCTTCTAAGTACAGCTGCTGCATTAAAAGTCTTACCGATCTGCCGTTCCATGATTTCTTTGAATACCTTGACTTTTTTTGACTCAAGTGCTTGTTCTTTTACGTAAAGAATGAAATCCTCACATTCGTAAAAGAAAAAAAGAGATATTGTCATCGTATAAACGCCTCCAAGTAGATTCGTGCATTGGATTTAAGTACCTAGAACAAGGAGAATGTTCAGTTCTGTTGCACGGAATGTTCATACTGAAACGTCGATTTAAAAACGGAAGCCAATTGTTCGTCATTAAATCACGGAAGGATGGTACCAGAACTTGATCCATTGCTGCAATTCCAATGTTTCTTCCGCCTATTTGAGCTCTCAATTGGCGCGAGGGATTGTCGACATCGTCTGTGATTACTGTCGTCCAATGGCAGATCGGTCCAGAATTGTACTCTAAGACAGAAGATTTCATAATTTCGGAAATGGCGTGGGATAAGCATTTTTGAAACATGGGCAAGTTCCTTCTTTCCATTATTATTTTGTGAAAAAATCTTTGGTTCAAAGAACGAGAGTCGTTCGTGGACGAGATTTGAAACAGAATTCTATTGCGCATTACTGTGATGTACTTCATTTCTCGTTGACTGTTGTTGATTTTTCTCAAAGTCAACAGAAGCGAAATCTATAAACAGGAAAGGAAAATTCATTTTAGATCTGTGACTGTGGAATAATATTAATTAGGACAAAATAACTCATCCACAAAGTTAAATTCAATGTTTCGTTATTTGTTGCATATAACAGTTCAGTTTCTAATGTAGAAGTTTTTGTTTTTACAAAAACCTAAGCAAAAAAGTACCATTATGATTTTCGAAAGCAGTTTGGCAAGCAAAATAAGTATTCGACATAGGCTTTGATAAATTTTTATACCGAGAAGCAAAATTACCGTTAAGTGTAGTTGCAAATTTTTGTAATTCAAAGCATTTGGACTATCTCTGAGGTCATTTAGAAAGTTTTATTTAAGCAGTGAGCAAGATGGGCCGAAATCAAGAAGAGTTGTCTGTGGAAATTAAAAAATTTAATCACAATGCACTTTAAAAATGTTTTATCTGAGAACAAAATTTCGGCTATTGTAAATAGGCCAAGAACAAGTGTATAATTAAAATATATAAATAGCAAAGTCGGTTGATAACATGCCAAGGTCGACCCAAAAAATTTCTGAAGTGGCAGAGCGCTGGCTTGTACGTCAAATTTAAAAGGACCTCAAAACCAATGCATCAAATTTGGTAAATGTTACCAAGGATTGTTTGGACATGGATGTTACGCCCCAAACTGTTAGAAATTACCTGCATAATAGTGGATTTAAGGTTAGAACCGCTTGAAAAAAATTCATATAGCCTAAAAGAACCGTATGCAAAAACTGGAATTTGCTAGAAAATATGCAAACAAACCAGTAGAATTCTGGTACAATGTAATTTCTGTAGACGCGAGAGCAAATTTAATCTTTTTGGATGCAATGGCAAAATTATAGTGTACAGAAAACGGAACGCTGAGTTGGAACAACGAAATATGGTGTCCACAGTAAAGCATGGAGGGGGAGGTATAATGGTTTGGGGGTGTGTGGCGGCTTCAGGAGTGGGAAATATTCTCGTAATTAATGTCATAATAGACCATATTTATCACAGATTTTTAAAGAGAATTTGCGTGCCAGTGCTGAAAAACTGGGAATCGAGGAGGTCTACCAGTTTTACCAAGACAATGACCCCAAACGCTCCGCTCACAATACAAGGCTTTGGCTACTATACAACGGCCCAAAGTTATAAAAACACCCGCCCAAAGTCCAGACAAACTGAGCACCTTTGGAGAATATTGGGAAAAGACCAAGAGAGAGCGCCATTTTTCTTACAAACCTCAAATGGAGATCATTAGAGAGGAGTGGGTGAAACCAAGAGATGACAGAAAATTTGGTTAAATCAATGCCACGGCGTTTAAGAGAAATCATCCGTCGGAGAGGAAGAGCAACTAGATACAAGTTTTATATTATTTGAATTATTTTCATTTATTTTATGTTCTATCGAATACTCTTTTTTTAGCGCGTTTTTCACGTAGTGTAACAAAAGCGCTATTAGGACGTAAATTTCGTCTTCGTTCCATATTTTGTCGTACCTTTTTCTCAGCCAATAAGCAACCAATTGACCTCGGGTTTTCGGCATTTGGTCGCATTTGTGCCCTAGATGAGCCGAATCATATTTAAATTTAATAATTTTTAATTTTTTTTTAAAATTAAGTACAGTACTACTTTCTGTTAGTAAAAAGTTCATTAGTTGCATTATTGTAAAATACAACATGTGAAAAATGCGCTAAAATTACTTGGGCATGCCAATGATTGATGTCTTGTTTTAACTGCCTTTGAATGGAATAATGGCGATTTTGTTCGTTTATTACATTTTAATGTATTGCAAAAGATGCTGCATTTAATACTTAATGATTTTTGGTTTAAAATCGATAAAAAATTTTATATAGTTTTTATTTGTTAATTCAATATATGTAGAAATGTTCGCATGTCGAATACTTATTTTAATCGCTGTACATCAAGAAATGCCCAGCGCAGTAGGCGGAAACTGACCTGTATTGAGAGAATACATTTTATAAAATGTGATAAAAGTCTTTCTTTGGAAGTTTATCTTCCATCTATTAAATTAAAACCAAGCTGCTGTTGAGGAATGATTACTATGGTTTAATTAGTTATTTTATGAATTTAAAGCTTTAAATTTAATTATTATGATGTGTTATAATCTAAATCCAATTTTGTTTCATTAACTAAAATAAGTATAAGAAATTGACAAACATTCTTACAGTTGGCATGTGACGTGCAATCAAAAGTCCATCCATCAGTACAGGGACCGAATCCATCTTTCTCAAACAAATCTAATGAAATGTGAATAAAACTGGTTGTAACAAACAATATCTTTTTGTTGTTGCCATTTCTCAAAACTGTAGGGAAAGTTTCCGAAGTAATACGGATAAAATTAGCCGCGTTATAACGATTTAAACCAGAGGATCCTAAACTTTTTTGCCTCATAGACCCCTTGCCATGTTTTTTTGTTTTTGGATAAAACCCCTGCGCTTACCTAATATTAAATTTTTGCACATTTATCAACTTAAATCTCTTTTTAACAGCTGGTATAGAGCTACTTGCTTTAAAAGATTGAAATGTTTAACTGTAGTGAAGTATTATGTTTTAAACTTAAACACATGTTAAATAATTTTAAATTTAATAATACAATATTATAACTGAGTAGCAAACAAAAAAATGTTTTTAATGGGAGGGATGAATCTGGCGCATCAATAACAAATTTTCAACATGTGGCATCAATCGTGTCGAGTTTAACCCTAAATTTTCTCGGGTAGTAGTGTGCCCAGTCTTTTTCTTTTTTTGAGATTGGCAACCTCGGTAAAATTTTTGCTCATTAGAAAAAGTAAGAAAAAATTTCTCACGACACTCCATAATTCGGGGTATATAACTGGTATGTCATTATAAAAGCAAAATTGCCGACATCCATTTCTAAACTTTAGTTTAAGATCTTCATTAGTGCCTATTCCTTATCAGTTACTCTTGTAATAAGACATTTATCAGTCTGACAAATCTGTTAAATAGGTAAAATCTGGTTTCCCCCCTTTTGATTACATCTTTTAAAATTAAGATCTAGTTTAATGAGAGCCACTATTCTAGACCCCCATTTACATTTCATAGACCCCAAAATTATTATTTTTACTGGCATGGACCCCGTGCCAGTCATCATAGACTCCTGGGGATTGATATAGACCACTTTGGGGGGGGGGAATCACTGATTTAAACCTTTATGCTTTTTTACGTTCTAAATTGTGTTCTTTATCCCTATAATTCAAGGTTTACAATAGGAATATGTTATGGTTTTTTTTTAAAATTAAAATGTCCATTTTACTTCAAAATTACATAAAAAAGGCGTAATTATCATTGTGTCTTCAAGAAAATTTTATAAAGAAATATAATGGCCAAAAAATAAATCTTAGTCTATGAGTAAAATTTAAGCAAGGGATGTGTGATTGACATTTATCCGCGTGGATTATATTTGAAATTCCTTGCAAAATATTTATTATTTGTCGCCAATAGCCTTCGTGCAGCTTTATAGTGCGACAATTTAGCTCTCACTCACTGGTTGATTGTCCGTACAGTGACGTCATTACAGTCAAGTTGAGTTGTTTTTAGTCACATTAGTGAGCGTTCAAAATGTTTAAGGTGATTGCCGATCCCGCAGACAATGAAGTGCGTTCTGTAATCCAGTTTTTGAAAACAAGAAATATGAAGCCAATTGAAATTTATCGTATTTATATGGTGAAAATGTAATGAGTGATGGAACGGTGAGAAAGTGAATTCGACAATTCCATGATGAGACACCAGTACTCATGATAATGCACGGAATGAGCAACCTTCTGTTATCGGTGATGATTTGGTTGAAAAAGTGAAATAGAAGATTCGTGAAAACAGAAGGCTCACATTAAAATTGCTTTATTTTAAGTTTCCACAAACCAACGTTCAGCAGTGGCTCTTTTCACTGGCGGCATCTTTCTTTAAAAGGTATAGACAAGTTGGCTTCGAGATATGACAAAGTCTGAACAAGGTTGATAACTATATAGAAAAATAGTTTCAATTATGCCCTTTCATACAGATATAAATTTTGTTTTGAAAAAAAGATTTTTATGCGAATTTTTTCAAAACGGTACTTAGTGTGGCGTATTGGATACGAAAACACACAGTGAGGCTAGAGATATATATACAACTTTAATTACATCAATATCTAAAACATCGTCTTACTATACAGACCCACACCTTCTTCTCTCTCACTTAAGCTGGCCAATGATTTAGTTGGCACACTCATACACCATACACCCCAACGCAAACAAAAATAGCTCCAGCAATTTTTCTTTCTATTTTTTTATTATTTCAGGTCGCAATCTAATGTACTTTTTTTAATTTTAATCTTTTAAAAAATTTTCATAAATTTTCCCATTTTCCACTAAACATGGCAAGTGTAATTTTCAATGCTCACTCAAATTCAAGACAGGGGATGAAGACCTCATCAGAGATCATGTACCCCAATGACCATTCTACCATTCACTTCAGCTGGGATCCTCAAAACCGGTCTCTCGCATGTCCTTTTCGAGGGGTCTGTCTCGTAAAGGAGGGGAAATGGATCTCTGACGTCAACAACTGGTTTCATTTCCGATGTAACTAGACTTTCGAAATAATGTTCGCTATATTAGTATCTGGACATACCTCGCATATTAAAATTGATTCACTTTTGTCTTTTCGGTGGAAAAAGGATTCTAAACTATTCTTCGAATCGTAAATCTGGATAGCGAAGATAACCAAACAGTTTCGCACACAAGGGGGGAATCCTGCGGGTCCAGAACCCCCAAAGCCCTTGATTTTTTCCCCCGATTGATTATAATTCTATGTATATAGTACGTAAAAATTAAGTATTTGTTTTTAATAATTAATTTTATTAATTAATGCTAATTATTCATTTATTAATTAACTTTTTACTGTTTTTTGTTCCCAAAATTCGATAAAATTAAAAGAATATGTTGGTCTGCGTATAGAAACATGGTACGAGAACAGTGGACTTTCGACCTTGGACCCCTTCCCCCCTTAAAAATTCCTGTGTGCGCTTCTGTAACCAGACAGGGGCGACTCTAGGGCCGGACAAACCGGACCCCTGTCCGGAGCGGCAAATTTTAAGGGCGGCATTTGGATCGAATTTGGAAAATATTTTTTAGTATTACAAAAAGTTTGTTATATTTTTCTGAAATATGGTGTGAATTTTATATTTCATTTAACGTGCCTTATTTCTTTATTTTGTACTCTGAATGTTTAATGTCAGTTGCCTTTTGTGTTGAAACTTTAAGGGTTCGAGGCGGGAGTATATGTTAAATCATGAAATTTGATATGCTTACACATCTTTCACTGGTAACTTTCTCAACATCCAGGAGTGAGGTCACAACAGACATTCCTTTCACCCATACGATGTCCAGTGTCAGCTATCCAAAAGGGGACAGGGGTAGTAAAAGTTTTTAATGGATAGAGAGTCACAAGAGATGTTTTATTTTAGTCTTGAATGTAGTTACTATTAGTTAAAATATATACTTGTGATCCCCACCATCAGTAGACTCTTTTTCGAAGAAATTGCCCCGCTGAAATGGGCCATTTCTTCTCTTACATTTTACTCGTTTGAAATAATAATAGGTAATTATGTACTTAATTTCGAATTATTTTGTATTTTTAAGGCTTAATATATATATATATATATATATAGGAGCATTTTTGTTCGTCAGAATTATTCAGGTTTTATAGTTGTGTATCGATGTGAACAATTTATCTTTTTTAATTATAATTTTTTGCTTTGCTGAACCAGATATTAAACGATGGTCAAATGATGAACACAGCATCGGAGAGATTTCTTTTGTAGAGTATCTAGCTCTTACTATTCGGCTCGCAGGGACGTCTTGAGATTATCTGAGCCCTGGGCCTCAATGCAAAAGTAAACCCCTACTTATTATTTTTTTTTAAATAGGCATGCATCGTCAAATACTCGTACAAACGGTAATTTGAAACAAATAAATGTGCACAACTCACAAACCTAGGCACAAACTGACATCACAAATGATAGCATTTCGACTGATTGTTTATGGCACAACGGTCATTACATAATAGTACAGTCTTTCCACTTTTGCCAGTTGACATGCAGTTTGAAATTCTGAATTTTGTAATATTGTACGGGAATAATATTTGACCATTAAAACTATCCGGATAATGATCTTATTAAGACTTAGTAGAGAATATAAAACGAGCCCCCCCCCCCGAGGGAGAGGCCCTGAGCCCAGTTGACTCATGCCTTAAGGCATCCCTGTCGACTCGGAGTATTTTATATTAATAAATTTGGTTGGTTTCAATTAAGGCAACGTTAGCTACGTGCGTGGGATCTTTCGGCAAGGATGACATTCAAGCAATGCCACTCACAGCAATTTTTTAAGGCGGAGGGGGGCTCGAGGGTTAAAAGTACACCATTCTTGTATCATACCGCAATACGCCACCAAACATTTTGTTGTTGTTGTTGCTTATGCCACCTGATCGACAGTAACATCAGATCAAGGTCCACGGAATTCATCGCGACTAAGGGCTAGATTTTTACGCCTGTCGTCAGCCTTAGCTTTGAGCACCGTGCAGGTGGCAGTACAATTTTGCTCGGTTCCACCCCAATTTTTTGAGGGAGAACACCCGGGTCAGGGACTTTCCACCTCTCTTCCCCTTCCACCAACCTCATGAGAGGACCTGTGGCTCGACGGCTATTTAGAGTACCCCCATGTCACGAGAGAGAAGGGGCACTGTACATTTACAAACATAGATGCCTTCTCCGGGATTCGAACCCAGGCCCTACGGCACCGCAGTCAGCGCCACTAACCACAATACCGGATGTGTGGCGAACACTCTTTTGCTTTTATCGATTGTCGGGAGGAACAAACTGTAACAAATAAATTAAACAAATAATTTGCATTAATCAATAAAATGAATTGTTAATAGCATAATTAAGGTATCCGACTAGGTTGAAAAAGTGATTTTTAGGTGTTTGATGTTTGGTGTTGTTTGAGCTATTAGGGAAAAAAGAAATATAATTATTGAGAGAGAAGGACTAATACGTAAAACTAGAGAGCTTTTGAAGTTGTTTAAAAAGCATTTACTTTATCTAACTTATAAAAATATTTTTTAATGCGTTTTTTGAAGGATGAAATTTTTACTATAATTTGCTCACGAAAAACGTGATATCTCTCCAAAACAATCCAATCAACTTCAATGAAATTTAAAACATACAAGACCCTTCAGAGTGTAACAAACCGCAGGTTTTAAGACACCTACATTTAATCACATTTGATAGATATTTTTAGCTTAGAACATGCAGTAATTTTGATGAAAAATCATTAACATCAAATGTAAATGCTAATAAAATATTTATTTCTTAAAATATTTTTTATTCTGCGGTTTGTGACACTTAAGAGGGATCAAGCAGTATATCAATGAAACCAAAATTGCATCATGTGCAATTTATTTTTATTTATGGCTTTTTTCTTAACTTTAAAAATTTTGCTAAAAATTCATAAAAATAATATTTTTTTTCATAAACAAAGGGTGATACATGTTATTTCTTTAATACTTATGACCTTTTAAGCCTATTTATGTTCCTTAAAATAATAAATTTATTCTGAAAATCAATTTTTGAAAAATTGATTTCCGAACCTAGTCGGATACCTAAAGTTATCGGAAAGCTCAAGAATTTATGTATTTACTTTTCTCATTACACAAAAATAAAAACGGCAAAGCAAATTCATTATAAAAGCACCAAAATCATAGAAGAAAAATTTCTCTTTAATGTTCAATATAAAAACTAAACACATGATGATTATAACGTTTTTATTTATAGCCACCATTCTACTTCTATTGGCTTACAAATAGTCCCAAAACAAAATCAAGTTTTCTTGGTTTTTTGCGATTTCATTTATAACTTACTCAGTAATGATGATGGCGTTGCTTGAATTTAGCAGTGCAAGACCAATAAAACAATCATTATGCTTGATACTTCCTTAATTGCTTGTCTGATTATCCCGTTTTGTATATATTGCAGTTAATTATTATCCCGAGAAAACTCGGGCTAAGCAGAATTTGTCAGTACGATTTGTTTTATCAAGGTTTTACTCGGCTTGGAGGAAATGAAGGAAATATTCAGCTTTGATTGGTAGTTAGCCAAGGATTGTTGGTTTCGCGGTTCTTTTAGCGGGACTGGTCATGTGTTTTTCTTATTATATAGTACACGTCGCTTTATGGATTATTAATGAATAAATTATAGTTTGAAAAAAAACTAAAAAACACGCTTTTATACTGAATCGAGCTAAAAAGTAAAAAAATAATTCTTAATAAAGAATAAAATGATTAACGAGAAAATGAATGTCATTGGGGTAAAAGCGTGGGGTGCTTTGTACTACATTTTTACACTAATTCAGATTTTCGGAATAGAAGTTAGAAATTATAACAATTGATACATTTATAGAACACCCCACGCTTTTACCCCAATGACATTCATTTTCTCGTAAGTCATTTTATTCTTTATTAAGAATTATTTTTTTAACTTTTTAGTTCGATTCAGTATAAAAGCGTGTTTTTTAGTTTTTTTTTTCAAACTATAATTTATTTTTATTTTTTAGTTCGAACTACAATAAAAGCATGTTTTTTTAAGCTATCATTTATTCATTGCTGAATTTATCCTTGAGTTTGATATTTGAAGCTGGAATTACGTGGCTGTGGAATTAGTCTTGCTCTTCAATGGAAAAATTATTAATGGGTCTGAAGTGTATTTATTCTCTCAGTTTCGAGGCCTCGGATGAGTCCCGTATCGTTATATTAGATTCCGTCTCTTCTGAACAGGTCAAACAAATAAAAGTGTGCTAAGAAGAAAAAATTCGAATAAAAAATTTTTTTTAATGTACCATGTTTTTATAACAGACTAAAAATTATAAAATTCCTCCTTTTCGTTTTTGTTTTCTTTTTTCACATTTTCATGCACTGTCATCCACTTCTGAGCTATGGTCCAAATTTCAAGTCTTTAGCTCTTCGGAAAGTCACACAGTTTAAAATCAATTACAAAATTCCACCCGGACAGACATTAAAGAAAGCGAGTTAATAAAAGCATGATAATATTAAGTGTCAATCGTGTTATCCCCTTTTAAACGTATTGTTTTAATGTTAATTTGTATCATCACTTCTAAACGTATTGTTTTAATGTTAATTTGTATCATCACTTCTAAACGTATTGCTTTATAAAAATTAAAAAAATATTTAGTAGTTGGAACGTAAATTATTTTTTTCACATACCGAGGCTTTTTTTTAAATTTTCATTTTCAGAAAAATGTTTATACTATCGTAAAAAATTGCTAACACACACCCACCCTTCACTTTCTCAGATACAGAACACTTTTTTTGTTTGTTTTATTTTTATTAACCGCAAGTGTTTTTTATTCCTGCA
This sequence comes from Trichonephila clavata, assembly GCA_019973975.1. Lineage (NCBI taxonomy): Eukaryota > Metazoa > Arthropoda > Arachnida > Araneae > Nephilidae > Trichonephila > Trichonephila clavata. Next base: position 38,364 of record BMAO01020921.1, on the reverse strand, counting down.
TATAATTAGCTTTAAATTCAAAATACTCGCTACTTATTCTTTTAGTCGCCAAATCTGGAAATGATGTATGAAATTAGTCGCCATATCTGAAAATGGTATACGGAACTAGTCGCCAAATTTAAAAATGAAAAATGCAATAAGTTGCCAAATCTGGAAGGGGTATATGGAATTGTCACCAAATCTAATTATCCTTATTCCTGACGATCCTGAAAAGGACAATGGAACAGAATTATGAAATTATTGTATTGTCATCGGTCCTTGACAAGTGTGCGAAATTTCGAATGAATTCGATATTTTTAAGTGGGTAAAAATCGAGTTCTAAGATTCCGTTACATGCAAGTGAAACTTATAAAAGCGTGTTAAAAAGGATAGTTGCGTTGAAAAAATTTAAAATAATGGAGATAATGCAAGATAGCGAAAGCGATGATTTTTTGATGATAGTGATTATGAAGAGGTGAGCAATGAAAATAGTGGAAGTGATTCTTTTGTATGTAGCGTTATTCAAGACAATTGTATACCCTTATCAAGACAGTGTACTCAGTTACCGTCAAAGAGATTCTAAAGATAAGCCAGAAGAAAAGAGACCAGATACCAATGTACAAAATGCCAGGTATCACTTTGTGTTGTCCTTTGTTTCAAAAACTATCATACAAAAACTAATGTTTAACTTTTTCCATTTGCCCGAGATAACTCGGGATAGTAAACTAATATTAAAACTAAATGCTTTTACACCTGTAAAAAATTAAAAATTCTACTTAAAATGCATATTTTATTTTGTTTCGTTTCCTTGTACTTATTAATAATAAAATAAAAAAATGTGGTGAATTTTTTCATTTTTTTCAAAAAAATTTGTAAGGGAAGCGGTTAAATATTCCATAACTAAATAATAATTAAAGTGATTGATTCTAAGTGATTGATACACTTTCTATATCAATTACAAATACTCATAAGTTAAATGAAATAAAATAGAAATATTAAAAGTGGTAAAAGTATATAACCACAGTTTATATAAAAATGCGATATTCAGGGGTTTTATACAGGCTTAACTAAAATTCATTAAATTTGTCGAAGTAATGTTTTGAGAAAAAGCATTCAGAAATAAAAATGGGGATTACTAAAGTGAAACTATGTGCAAATTTTTATTGGATAATAGACTCTTTTGGCTACTAGAGACATTTCCTGCTACTTGACAACATTATGTCAAAAAGATGCCATGACGACTTCCAACTGAGAGATAAAAAGGTATATCGTGTAATCAGGAGAATTAATTTCAATACGATAATGCCTAGACCTTCTATCTGCTTCCAATGTTGCATATTCTTGCTCGTCTTGATGAGGCAAAACGTAATAATAAGGCGAGGCTATTCTTCTTAGCACAGCTGTTGTATTAAAAGCCTTGCCGATCTGCCGTTCCATAATTTCTTTAAATACATTGATCGGTCTGGGTTCAAGTGTCTGTTCTTTGACATAAAGAATAAAATCATCATATTCGCAAAAGAAAAAGGTAGTGTTACAATTATATAAGCGCCTCCAAGTAGATTCATGCATTGGGTTTAAGTGCTTATTATTACTGGATGAAGTTTCAAATATGTTGCACAGAATGTTCGAATTTAATCGTCGATTTAAAAATGGAACCCAATCATTCAACATCAAATCACGGAAGGATGATACTAAAAACCGGTCCGTTGCTGTAATTCCAATGTTTCTACCACATGTTTGAGCTCTTATTGGGCCTTTTCGTGGATTATTGACACTGTCTATGGTTACTGTTGTCCAATTTCGGAACGGTGTAGAATTATGCACTAAAACGGAAAATTTCATAGCTTCGGAGGAAACATGGTACAAAAATTTTCGAAACACGGCAACGTTCTTGTTTTTCAGTATTATTTTGTGAAGAAATCTTTCTCCAAAACAATAACAGTCTTTCGGGGACGCGATTTGAAATAAAATCATGTTGCGCATTTTTGTGATGTAAATCATTTCTCGTTGACTTTTATTAATTTTTCTCAGAGTCAAGAGAGTCGACATCTGCAAAGAGGAAGAAAAATATTTTTAGTCCACGTTATTGTGGAATGATTCATTTTTTTTCTTTAGTTCTATCTACAATAAAAGCGTTTTTTTTTAAAGTTTTCAAACTATCATTTACTCATTGTTGAATTTATACTTGAGTTTTTAATATTGGAGCTGGGGGAGGGGTGTTATGTAGCTGCTGGAATTAGTCTTGCTCTTCAATGGATATTAATTAACGGGTCTGAAGGGTATTTGTTCTCTCCATTTAAGGGCCTCGGATCAATCCCGTATCGTTATATTTCGAAAATCCCGTCTCTATAGATGCAGGTCAAACTAATAAAAGTGTCTTAAGAAGAAATATTGAGTGCCAATCGTATTATCACCTTTTAAACGTATTTCTATAATGTTAGTTCGTATCACCACTTCTAAGCGCATTGCTTTATAAAAATTTTAAAAAAAATATTTAGCAGTTAGAACGCAAACTTTTTTTTTCATGCGCAAGAGGTTTTATTCTTATTTCCATTTTTAGAAAAACTGGACAGTTTATATTCCTGTTTTTGATTAAAGAGACCCCCCCCCCCCCAGACTTGATAATTCGAAAACATATTGCTTTTTTTATGCAACGATCCACTAAGAATGGGCTCTACTAAAATGAACTTCCAAAGGGCTTACAAGAGTGTTATAGATAATAAAAATCCTAATTTTGATCTATTAAACCTACAAATTTAAAATTCAGTATATAGGTAGAACTTTTTTTTTTTTTGAGGAGATCTAATGATGAGTTTTGCGGGAACACTCAAACAGCAGAAGGGGTTGTTATAAATATACTTCCGTTTTTTTCATTATATATATTCAAGTCTTGTTCTTTTTAAATCAAGTGTCGAGGGCTACAATCGAAAACAAGGATTTAGTCAACTCAAAAACAATATGTAGTCATACAACATTATGAAATACACGGCAAAGCTGGTGGTAATATATATATAGGCTAGTATTCATATAACACATTTTATAAAAGATGGTTAATCTTTTCGGGAAGTAATCTCTTTCGTCTTGTTCTTTTAAATCAAATTGCGGTAGAAGAGCATTTACTATGACTGATATAGACAGCTTTAAACTTATTTACCATAAAGTTATGTTAAATAATCCAAATCTGATTTAGTTTCATTAACTAAACCCCTATATACAGACAATGCATGTGAAATAGGTATTAAAAATTAAATATTCTTACATATGGAGAATGTTGTACAGACATAGTTCTATCTATTAGAAGAACCACCTTTTTCAAACAAATCTTATGAATTGTTAATAATCTTGGTTGTAGCGATCATTTAGTTGTTGCCTTTCCTGAAAACTGTACGGAAATGTTTCCGAAGAAACAGGGATAGAATTAGCCGTTAACCGTTTTAAATTTCATGCCTTTTTCCCTTCCAAATTATATTATTTATCCCTATAGATCAAGATTTACAATCGGAATATGAAAGGGATAATAATTTTGAAATAAATTAAGTCTATATTTGCTTCAAAATTACGTACAAAAATGCAATATTATTTTCATTGTGTCTTTAAGAAAATGCATTAATCAAATATATTAGTGTGGAAGAGAAATCTTAGTTAATAAGTAAAATTTGGGGATGGGACATATGTTATTGAAATGATTTATCCCCGTAACAAACGTGGCGTATTTTTGGAATACATTGGGAGATATTTATTATTTTAGTGTTGTGGACAAGTTCTACTTTGTAAACAACAACATTGAGTGGAACCCTCACTTACTTCCGGTGCAATGTTAATCTATGGGAAAACATCGAAATTCAACTGAGTTTTTCAAAGTTCTAATGCAAGTTTTTGAACGAAATAGAAAGATGATCTGTAGATTTCACATTCGGAATTTTATATTATTTCTTTCAGTATCTTTTCTAAAATACCTTGTTAATTTTTTAGCTGAAAGCAATGGCAATTTTGCATTAACCGGAAGAAGAAAAGGGTACTAAAGACTGTAGAGCCCCCATAATAAGCTTTAGGGTAGAACTAGTCCATTACTCAGGATAGTTATTTCTAAATTTTAAAACTTTTATTTCGGGATTAATTCAAGTTTACAACTCTACCCGAATTCGTATTCATGTCCTTAGTTGCTTACAATAAAATGATAAGCCCTAATAGATACGTTGTTAGAAGGTTGCTCTTAAACTTCTGATTCGAGGAGGTGAGATTGCTTAGATTAAAATTTTTGTTGGAAATCTATTTTGTATAGTTCATTCTTCTATTTTTGGTTAAGGTATCTTAATTTTAGTATTTACACAAATTTGTGTATTTATAAGAAATAGTGTTGGAGTAGAAGGGGAAAAAATGGGTGATTTCCCTCACCCCGAAAACAAAATGGAAGTAGAAAGTGAGTGAGTGAATATTAATGTCGCACTGTTCAGCTACACGAGAGCTTTTGGTGACGAACCTCGTAATTTTGAATCATGGTCAAGTGACGAGGACGACACCTGAGCTGGCACCTCCTCTCCTAACTACCACACCACACCAGCGGGGGGAAGTTTGAGCTCTCGACAAATTTAACGTGCATCGCTTCCCTTTACGGCGGATCTTAAGTGGTACTGGGCTCGATTTTATGACATGCCTGCCATGATCCGATACCTTAACCACTTGGCTACCACGGCCACTTGGAAGTAGAAAATGACAATACTTATTCAACAGCGAATAAATTTAGAAGCAAGCTTAAAGATATCGAATTGTTGGAGAGATTTCAAGATCGCCAAAACATAACTACAAGTCCTAATATTACGATTTTTTAAAAACCAGATAATAAATTTCAGACTGGTAATCCGCTTAAATTAAAAGAAGCCATAATGAATGCATTCTCTATGAAAAAATAAAAAGTGTGTGTACTTATGTACGCATCAATTAATGAGATTTGGTGTAGCCCATTCCATTATTAGAAAAATATATCCTGAAACAATATTTAAATTTAATTAACTTGTTATAGTTACTTTATAGATTATAAAAACTATTGTATTTGTTATAAAAATAAAAATCTTGAGCAGGGCAAGCTGGGCGAAGGACAAAAGGCGGTTACGAAAAGAGTTGAACGATACCAACCTTAAGTCAATCGGACCAGTCAAACCCGAGATAATCACGATTTAAATAAATTTAAACACCTCCGCACAGGAACCTCCGTAGGACCAGTAACATGGAAGGGGGGGGGTATTTCTACAGACTATATCTGGAGATGAGGTGAACGGAATGTGACACCCTAGACCTCATATTGAATGCCTCGGCGGGAAGAATCGTTCCCGAGAAAATTAAGACATCCGCCTGAAAAGCCCCCGAGTTATGGTCATTTTAAAATAATTAAAAAATTTAAAACAATTAAATAAAATAGAAGCAGAGCAACCACCAACTCGAAACTGGGCCTGGTTGTGGGAAAACACAAGATGAATCCATTCGAACTGGTCTGGAGTCTGTAGTTGCTAATGGGGCAGCGCTAGCTTTGGAAAGGAAAACGAAACTAACTCCCTCTGGGGGTGGAAGCAATTGTTACGTAAATGATCACGTACATTCCAACGATACACAGAGTAGTAGGTGATACCAAAATTTCATCCTTCTATCTCTATAATATCGTGACGTCATCAAAAGATCGAACCCCATAGGAATAAAAATGGGGATTCTAATTTTAGTGATAACGCCATCCCCCTAAGCCCATTATCTACAGACAAATTATAACAGATGCTCAACGAGGAGAACCTATGATCCGAGTTTCATTATCGAAGCTCAAAAATCCTCAAAGATATGCAGGATTTAAAATTTTTTAAAACTTTAAAATAACTTTAAAATGCTAAATATGAGTGAAGAAATGGGGCTATTGTCCTGAAAAAAATATTTCTAGAATGTTCATAGGGAGAACAATCGAATCCAGCCGGTGCGGTATACCAAGGTAGCATAGGATTCGAGTTATTACTAGGAAAGCCCTGTGGGGGGGGGGGGAGCATCGGAGCGGGTCAATTCCACGTAAAGCTCGCGTTAATACGAAAATAAGGCGGACCTCCAAAAATCAAGTCCCAAACTCAATTCCTTAGGGGGTGAAATTTTTTCCAGCCCCCGTAGGATTAACATGGGAGCATAATATTTTAGTGCTTAAGCCCTCCCCATGCATACACAATGGGAATGAAGTAGGTGACTGGATGGGTCTCGACGAGTGGAACACTTGGTTCATATCTCAAGTCCGAGACTCAAACAGGATCCAAGATATTGCGAATTTTAATAAATTCAAAAAGTTTAAAACAATTATAAACTGTGGAGTGAGTGAGTGAATATTAACGTTGGCACTGTTCAGCAACACGAGGGCTTTTGGCGACGGTCCGCGTAATTTTGAACCATGGTCAAGTGACGCGGACGACACCTGATCTGGCACCCACTCTCCTAACTACCACACCAACGGGAGGACGTTTGAGCATAAACTGTGGAAGAAATAGCCCTATGAGAATGAAATACACTGCTGGCCACCGTAAATGCAACACCAAGAAAGACAAGAGATAGCACAACTAAATTTATTTTGTAGATAACATGTTGTCCAAGTATCAAATGATTAAATTTATAGACTTCTGTGAAGTGTGTTTCCTGCCAGAATCAGTAGCCAGAGTAGCCACCATTGTCGGAGATCACCGCTGCCACATGCCTCGGCATTGATTCAAAGGGACTTTGGATGTGATCTTGGAGTACAGCAGACCAAGCAGCTTCCACGCGTTGCCAAAGTTGATCTGGTGTGGCAGCTGAGGGTGTAATCTGGGTCAATCATTGAGCAACCATGGACCATATATTTTCTATGTGCGAAAGATCCGGAGAGCGAGCCGGCCAGGGAAGCAATTCAATCTGGTAATTGACGAAGAACCTTTGGACAATGCGTGCCACGTATGGTCGCGCATTATCCTGTTGAAATATGGCTGTGGCCAAGCCCTGAAGGTAAGGAAGGACAACTGGCTCCAACACCTCGGAGATGTATAGCTCTGGCTGTTTAAAGTACCGGCAATGCGTACTAGAGGAGTGCGAGAGTGATATCCAATACCGCCCCATACCATAATACCCAGTGCATAACGCAGCTGTTCAGCATCCTCTCTCCACGGTTTCTCCAGACTCGAATCCGACCATCGTGGTGTTGCAGACAGATGCATGACTCGTCAGTAAAAACAACTTCATTCCATTTTGCCGCCCACATCCTTCTTTCATCGCACCATTGGCGGCGGAGACGTCTGTGGTTCTGCGTCAAGGGTAGACCAAGCAATGGATGTCTTGCGGACAGACCACTCTACTGTAAACGGCGTCGAATGGTACGTGCAGACACTGAATGATGCGTTACAGACTCAATGTGCTGTGCTATGGTTCGTGATGTGACTGAGCGATCCGTCACTCCCATGAGCACAATTTGACTGTCCTCACGTGAAGTGGTGCACTGAGGTGGATGCGATCAACCACGTCGGTCCGTCGTACCCTCCTGCATCCAACGGTCACATATCCGCATTACAGTTGTTTCGTTTCGTCCAACACGACTACCGATTTCCCTAAAAGATAATCCCCAATCTCGGTAGGCCACTATCCTTCCTCTGTCGAACTCGGATACTTGATCAAAAGCTGATCGCTGTTTTCTACGAGACATAACTGATCAATTTTTGAAAAAACCACAAGAAAAACACAATTGCCAAACTTGAAATCGTCGAAATCTCCAAGCCTTAAATAGTGCTTTGAGGTGGCGCCACAGGCGTGCGTGATGTGTGTCTGCACTGAATTTCTAATCATTTGCATATCTCACCTTCACTAATGCATGTTGTAAATTTCATGTTATTTGCGTGCTTCCTTCAGGGTGTTGCATTTACGGTGGCCATCAGTGTAAAATAACTGGAAGAGCAAACAGAGAAGGATCGAATGAACTAGGTATGAATGTACTCTGAGGCTCGGGTGCCGAGATATTGGCCAAAAAGCTGTAGAGGAGGGGGAATGCACCGGGGGGGAGGTATGCCTCCCAACAGATATGGTTTATAACAATAGTTGTTACCGATCCCCCAAATATCAGTCCCCTATCACCAAAAAAGTGGCATGTTAGAAAGTTTCCTACCCCATAGGAATAACATGGAGGACTGATATTTTAGTGTGCAAGCCCTCCCCTATTCCAACTACAAGAACATAGATTGCAAATACAAGTGGAGGGGGGGGGGCACGCCGATTCGATCGACAACCGTTTTGCCAAGATCCCTCGGTAACTTCCAAAGGGAAAAAAAAGACAACTGTGTGCGCGCATCGAAAAATTTACTTTAATCATTTTCCCCTAACGTCCCAAAAGAAGTATAACTTCAAAAATATCCAGTTAATAAGCAAGACGAGAAATAATGAGATTATAATTAAAACAAATAGTTGCAAGACCTCCAAGGAGGCATTAAATATTAAAGAAATAAATGGCGTAAAAATGAGTGCAAGAACATCATTTATTGACCTAACCATTAGTTATATATTACTAGGAATTGACACTGATTATACTATAGACGACATAAAGTCGGAATTAGAAAGAACTTCGCAATTTTAGAAATTCAAAGATTTGCAAAAAAAAAAAAACAGAATGTAGTTTTATACCGACCAAAACTATTAAAGTTATTCAAATTGCATGCATCATTCCCGAAAGGGTTCGAATCGGATTCGAAAATTTTAAAGCTAATCTACTATACTATGAAATCCAAAACAATGCAGAAATTGTTGGAAATTCAGAAACATTGCGGAAGTTCGATAAATTGCCGGATATGCTCATTAAATCATCCTGAAAACGAGTGTAAAGATAATGAAATAAAAAAAAATTGTTGCTTTTGGGAAGAAGCACATAAAGCCAACTCTAAAATATGTAAAAAATATCAAGAAAGTAAAATTAATCTTAAAAATTAAAGCAGAACAACAAGTCTCGAGAAATGAAACAATAAAAAAATTTCAAAATGCAAAAAAAAAAAAATCTTCATACTTCGCCAAAATTTTTGATAATCAAACAGAGAAAATTGAAAAACTCAAAAAACAGGTCAAGAAATTGGAACAGAAATTCGAAGAAATCATTAATATCCTTGAAAAGAAATTAGAACAAATAGTACACAGCGTTGCACAACAGAACTTATAATATGATGGTAGAACAAATAAATTCAAGTTTTACTTCCTTGATGAATACAATAGAATCCACTTTAAAAAAAAAAAGCTACATCCAAATTAACAATGCCAAAAGATGACATCAAACCAATAAATAGAAAACTAAATGAAAAGGCGAAAAGACTTAAAAAATTATCAGAACAGAGATGAAATATATTGGAAAGTTCAGTGGAACAAAATAAAAAAAAAATATAGATGCATACAATTTTCCTTTATTTTCAGTTAAAAAAACCAGTACTAATCTGCTTTATTTTTCCTGGATTTCTAACCCGATACTTTGTTTAGAATCTTTATTATCCCCTCAAATTATGAAACTTATCCAATGGAATGCACCGGAGTTAAAAACAAGAGATCAGATTTTATATTTGAGCCAATTTTTTTAACAAGCAAGCATCTTAATAATTCAGAAAACATTACATACAAATGATATTTTCACTATTCCCAATAAACAGAAGAGGAGGAGGATTATTGATTGCCTTAAAAAAAGATACCAGTGCCATAAAATTTTTTTTTCAAAATTAGTGAAGACCTAGAAATTTTAATAGTCAGAGCTGAGATAAATACAGTTCCTCTTACAATTTTTAAATTTACATTCCACCGGGAAACTTTAATGACGCCAATCTATTGAAAATTGCATCACATATTGATTATCCCAGTTTGATCTTAGGAGATTTTAATGCATCTCATGAGGTATGGGCTCAAAAAATTCCAATGCTCCTGGAAAAAATATCTTTGATTGGATTCTAGAAAATGATCTAATGTTGCTAAACGATAAAGTCCAACTTATCTCCATTCATGAGGAATATTTACATCAATAGATCTTTCTTTATCATCAATAAATTTAAATTATGAATATATTACCTTGGTCTACAAATAGGGCCGTGGGTAGCCTAGTGGTTAGAGCATCGGGCGCCAGACCGGAAGGCCTGGGTTCGATGCCCGATGTCACCAAATACCTTTCGAGTACACACGGAGTACGTGCTCGTTAAATCAGTGGGTCCGAAAGTCTTGTGGGTAGACGTAGCAGCAACCACGGTTGCAGGGGGCTGGAGGATATTTCCCTTTCCTCCAGTTCCATGCCTAAATTGTGGAGGTGGACATAGGTGGTGTCGCCATCTATCGTGTATGAACCGAGCCAAATCGTACCGTCACCTGCACGGTGCTCAAAGCTAAAAGCTAACGACAGGCGTACACCTAGCCCCTTGCCACGATGAATTTCGTGGGCCTCAATGACACCGTCAGACAGGTGTCATTAGAAACAAACAACACAAATACCGATAATTTTGGAAGTGGCAACCTTCCAATAATCCTTAATTATAAAGGATCATACAGCTCAGCAATAAATCCTTTTAGACAAAAAACAAATTGGAACAAATTTACCAATCTTCTTCATCAAAAGTTAAGTTCAAATGGAAATGTCAATATGGATATTACAGAAGAAATTTAAAAAACTCAAATTTTTCATCTCAGCATTTAGAATCGAAACGGATCAATTCAAGAGCTCCATGGTGGACAGCAGCATGCGGGTATTTAAGAGCAAAAAAGAGACAATTCCTTAAAAAAGCAAGAAAACACTTTAAAGAGAAAGATTGGATAAAATACAAAGAAATAAGCGCAAAACTGAAGCGAACAAGTAAAGCTAGTAAAGAAGGCTAATGGGCACAAGACATGCGAAAAAAAATCACCTCTCTCAAAGATCTTTTTAAAATAATTCGGATAATCACAAGTAGAGCAAGTCTAACCATTCTTCATTTAACATTATTGAGAACAACGGAATCATTAACTAACGAACAATTCCAAGCAAACATTTTTTTTACAATACTATTGAAAACAAAATAACGATAGTACTCAAAATACCTCTATTCCAGACAATAATCAAGATATTAATAAACCGTTTTCTCTAAAAGAATTAGAAGTAGCAATATGTCATCAAAAGAACGGCAGTCTAGGACATGATAAAATTTCCATCCAAACAATCAACCATCTCTCCACCAAAGGAATCAATTTACTTCTGAAATCTTTAAATGGCAGTTGGTTTTCAAGTCATATTCCAACAGATTCGACTCAGTTATTTTTTACCTTTCTTAAAACCTCACAAAAATCCCAAGGAAGTTGCATCATACCGTCCAATATCACTTACTTCAGTAATTGCTAAATTATTAGAAAGAATGATACTGCACAGAAGGATTGATTTCAGTTTTCGCTATAAAATTTTTCATGCAAATCATCATGGTTTTTACCCTTATATAGAAGCAGCATTAATACTCTAATTCAATTACACCATGATATTATACTAGCTAGAGAACGCAGGAAATATTTTTTCTTGGTAGCATTAGATATTAAAACAGCAAATGACTCAGTGTGGCAAAGCGGTCTGGTTACAAAATTTTAAAAAAGTCGGATATTCTGGTAGATTGCTGCGATGGATTCAAAACTTCTTACATCAGAGAACAATGCAAATAAAGTAGAGAAATAAACTTTCGAAAATCATCAAAAATAATTATGGTGTACCTCAAGGTTGTATTTTGAGCCCTTTCCTTTTTGTGATTTATATGTCAGACTTGTTTGAAATCCAACATAACAGCCATTTACTGATATATGCAGATATATTTTTATACAATAGTGGCACAAATTGGAATGAAACAAAAAGTGAAATGCAAGAATCATTAAATAATATTTCAGCCTAGTGTAAAAAATGGAACTTGACTACCTCTCCTGAAAAAAGCAGCCTAATCAACTTTTCCAGAAAAAAAAAAGCACTATACGACAAACGACTAACCTATTCCCGAAGTGAAGAATCTAAAGATCAATATCTGACCCCAATATCATTTGGAAAAATCACATCATTTACTTAGGACAGAAAGGATTCAAATATTAAATACCATAAAAGCCTTATCTTCTCCTAAAGTAGGACTTACCATCTTTTAACAATTATAAATGCCACAATCCGCTCTATCTTTGACTATGGGAGTTAACTATTTTCCTTTGATATCAGAACTAATAGACATAAACTAGAACCGATATACATTTAAGAGCCAAAACATTATGACCACCTCTACATTTTGCAATGAACTCGCCTGGATGACGTGGAAGGCACGTGATCAGGTGGAAGTGGTATTTAACTGCTGCTGGAGAGTCTGAAGAATCATACTTTCACTTACTTCTGTGTGTGATGGGAAAGGCTGCGGATCTAAGCGACTTTGATAGAGGGCAGATTGTAATGGCTCGGAACAAGTATTTCCGAAACTGCATGACTCGTGGGTTGTTCGCGATCTACAGTTGTTAGTACTTATGCAAAGTGGATAAATGACGGTGAAACCAGCAGTAGACGACATGGTGTTGGACGTCCACACGCTATCAAAGAAAAAGGTCGTCGGAGACTGTCTCGCATGGTGAAGCAAAACCGGAGCCAGACAGTGGCTCAGCTGACAGCCCAATACAATGCAGGCCCAAGTAGAATAGTATCGGAGCACACTGTTCAGTGGACACTGTTGGATATGGGGCTACGCAGCAAACGTCCCACTCGTGTGCCTTTGCTGACCAAGCGTCATCGTCAACTGCACCTGTGCTGGACCCTGGAACATCGCGACTGGTCCATGGATCAGTGGGAGAGAGTTGCCAGGTCAGATGAATCACGGTTTGTCATTCATCACGCCGATGGCCGTGTCAGGATACACCGTCTTCCAGGCGAACAGTTGCTCCCTCAATGTACAGCAGGTCATACACAGGCCGGTGATGGCGGTATTATGCTTTGGGGGACGTTCTCTTGGGCATCTATGGGACCCGTGGTTGTGGTAGAGCAGACCATGAATGCTACAGGGTATCTGAACATCATTGCGGACCAGTTGCACCCTTACATGGCCTCTGTTTTTCCAGCTGGAAATGGGATGTTCCAACAGGACAACAAGGCTAAAATTGTGTTGGAGTGGTTCCAGGAACATAATGCTGAATTCAAGTTAATGTCCTGGCCGCCTAACTCACCGGATCTCAATCCGATAGAACACATTTGGGTTGTCATGGGACGGCAACTCAGAGTTCAAAGACCACCAATTCGTAATCTCTCGGATTTGTGTGACCGTTGCTTAAACATCTGGTACAATCTGCCTCCGCCTACCTACCAAGGACTTGTGGCATCCATGCCAAGGCGGGTTGAAGCTGTGTTGCGCGCCAAAGGTGGGCCTACTCGTTATTGACAAGTGGTCATAATGTTTTGGTTCTTGAGTGTATAACGCTGTCTTACGATTAGCCCTAGGTTTCCCAGGATACACCCCGGTGGATTTATTAACAGCAGATGTAACAGCAAATGCAGAGGTATATCAAGTACCTCTCGTTATCCGAGGGAAAAAAAACGATCTCCACATTAGCGCAAAGTGACAAGATAACCAGGCTTCTCCAGAGCACGTAATCAATTGTATGGATCTCACAAGCAAAGCTATCTGTAGAGATCTCCTTCTTGTGCTCGACTATTTTTAGAGTCAGCGGTCTGATGAATCTTGTCTGACTTCGTCGCACTCTGGAGGATTAGAAACAAGAACAAATAATGAGACGTTAATAAACACTCCCAAAAGAGGGAACACATGTTAAGAAAATGCATATAATTCTTCTTGGCCAATGATAGGAAATAGGAATCCTATTGGCGTATTTGATTTTTCAAGAGTTATTAATAAGTTGACCTTGTTTATGAACATTTTTTCAACTACAGTAGAACGTCGTTTATCCAAATCAATTGTGGCCGCGGTAGCCAAGTGGTCTAGGCATCGGATCGTGGCTAGCATGTCATGAGTTCGATCCCAGTACCACTGAAGACCCGCTGTGTAGGGGAGCGATACACGTAAAATCTGTCGAGAGCTCAAACGTCCTCCCGTTGGTGTGGTGAGGTAGTTAGGAGAGGGGAGTGCCAGCTCAGGTGTCGTCCGCGTCACTTGACCATGGTTCAAAATTACGCGGACCGTCCCCAAAAGCCCTCGTGTAGCTGAACAGTGGGACGTTAATATTCACTCACTCACTCAATCCGAATCAATTGGGACAGGACATCGTTCGGATACGGGATTGTTCTGATAACAGAAAACCGAATGCGATCCATGCAGTGTATGATACTGGACACTATACAAATATTGAAAATCATCACATGTGGGAAACGTGCTTGAAGAAAAAGTCAAATAGGTGCAAAATGTCGCAATTTTACCTTGATTGTGGAAATAATCACTTATTTTTCGCTGTACCATTGTACACCTCCGTTTTTTCACTGCAAGGTCTCTGATTCTCTTTAGCAGCAGTAGTTGAGTAAAACAGCACTCTGATTGTTGTTCGTACCACTCCATCGCTGTCTCTAGCGTAAAAAATGCTTCAGCAATTAATAGACTCTTGCTACTTTCGTTGTTGTTGTCCTCGTCTTCATCCGTTTCAACGTCGACAGGGTCGAATTCTTCTTGCACGGAAGTCACTATCTCGTCATCAATTAGCATTTGAAACCCACATCCTTCTGCATCGCATGCCATCCAGGTTTCTACATCAACAAAACTCAACAATAGAGCACGTATGCACCCCCTCACTTGAAAGCAAACTGACCTAATATTCCGCGCAGATGTTTACCAAATCACATAACTGAAATTCCCAAATATCCCTCACATTGGGTTTTCCCGTCACTTTTGGCCTCACAGGAAACAAATGAGCATTGCACTGTTCGAAAACGTATCTGGAATTTGGTTCAGATATTTGACGCTCCGGATAATGAACGACGTTCTACTGTACTTGCTTCTTCTCATCACCCAGCTTCTACGTTTTAAACCCCGTTGAAGTAACGAAGTTTATAGTGATACATCCCATTCCCTACATCCCTACTCCACCAATATAAGAACTGCAAGCTTCGACGAATTTAATGTGTGCATCAGCTCTTCTACATCATGAATATTTTGCAGAAATAATACTTCAAAACTGTATCGGTTCAGACATTGTCGGCTTCTAGCTCGAATTTTTGAAACTGCTATGGACCTTCGTCGGATCTGCTGATATTGTTACAGCTTTTTGTATGGCCGTCGTATCCTTGTGGTTTTGGTCACAAACTCATGGCCGGAGTATTGCGGGTTCGATCCCTAGTGCCTTTGAAGACTTGTTATGTAGAGGAGCCGATGTAAGTTAAATTTGTCGTATTAAACCTTGACTGATTTAATGTGTATCAGCCACTTTAAATGGCGAGTCTTCAGTGGTGCTAGGTTTCGAATCCGCAACAGGACCACAAGGATACCACAGCCAAAGGTAAGACCGAGAAGAGTGAATGTTTCATAAACGTCGCACTATAAAGCAACACCAGGGCTATTGGAGACCTACCTAGTAATTTTGAACCTCGATGAAGTGACGAGGACGACACATGATCTTTCACTCTTTCCTTCAAACTACCACAACACCAATGAGAGGACATTCAGCCTCGACTGATTTAACGTGCTTCGGCTTCCCTTTATATGGAGATTCTTCAATTGCAACAAGACTCGAGCCCGAGATACTCCGAACACAAGTTCGTGACCTTAACCACTATGCTACCACGACCACAAAGGTAAGTCCTGACTAGCTTGTTTACATGATGTTAATGGAAACAAAATGAACAGAGTTATTAATCAAACAAACAATCAATATGATCTTTAATACGATTTGTATCTTATGATTGCAAACCTTAATGTAAACATTTTTATAATAGCCTAAATACTACAATAATTTTTATATAAAGTTTTTTATATTACGAACATTTTTATAATGGGATTCTAAAATATAAATATTTGCGTTTTTATAGTGTTACTACAACACAAAGGTAAGCTGATTGATCAATTCTAAAATTTTCATTTTGAATTTTGGAATGTACTTTATATATTTGTGAGTTATAAAAAAGTTTTATTTTAAGTAAGAACTTAACATGAAATTTTAATTTTTTGACTTTCGTAATGATGCACAGTTATAAATTTACTTAGAAAATTTGTCATCATGTTATATTTAAAACATAACTGTCTATATGCGTTTTGAAACCGATAAAATTATCTATGATCTTCAATAAATCTTGAATGAATAACTGAATTTCGTTACTTGGATTAGATTTCCTAAAGAAAAAGATACAGAAGCTGTTCAATTTTTCCAAGCATATATTTCAAACAAATTGCATTTCCGTATAACGACTAAGGGATGGGGTGGGGGACTGATCAGTTTTCAAGAAAGTAGGTATAACCAGCTTTTAAAAATTATATTAACTTTTTAAAAAAATATGGTAATTGATTAATATTTTTTAAAATTTTTACAACGATCTGAAAACATAAAACACACAAGGAATCATGTATTACTCCATTAATTGTGAAAACAATCATTATTTCATAATTTATTTTGTTTGTAATATAATATGGTGTTCTTCACCGCGGTATATCAAATAAAATCATTTTATTTATAATTTTGTTTTTTCAAACATTCCTCTTTTTTTCGAAAAACTAAAAATTAATATTTTTCCAATTCTACAAACAAAATCTTTTTCTATTTAAATTTAATATCAAATAAAGATGACTAAAATACTACATAAAAAATATATGGTGCTTGCGTATTATACCGTCGACCGCAATTTCATCAAATCAAAAATACGTCGCCAACTACCGCGATATACAGCCAATAGTGTGGTAACCGTTCAGCTCATTCCAGCACAATAATAATTACAGCATTTGGCGGCATGTTTTGAATTGGCAATGTCTATTCGCTCGAAGGAATTAGTCGACGATATAATACGTAAATACCAGATACATCTGTGAATATAATCATATTTTTAAAACTTTGCCTTCACATCTTTGTTCTTTTTTAACCTTGTGCTTAGAAAGAAAATGGATGAGGCTCCTTACTCAAAGCTGCTTAAGATGATAAAAATTGATGCAGTCGATTTTTATAAGCATTCTTCACATGATTTTAACTGGGGTGACCTCACCAATGACACCGTCATACACATAAGTTGCGGACTAAGAGATCTTGGCGAAAAGCTTTTAGAAATATTTCCTAACATAAAAATAATTATCGACGTAGACTTTATGAATCCAAATGATGAACACGCTGACGAAACTACTTCAGATACCAGTCAGGAATTTCACGATGGCGTTATTATAAAAAGGTTTGTGCATTTTTTTTCCTTTTCGTTTTATAGAGTTCATAAGATTTAATTATACTATTCACAATTTAGCATCTTTATTTATAGTCCTGATATACATTGCTGATTTTAAGATATCGACTAAACAAAACTTATTCCTCATTTAATCGTTGGTCATGGTAGCCTAATGGTTATGGTGTCAAACGCGTGTAAGTGAATATTAACGTCCCACTGTTCAGCTACACGAGGGCTTTTGGGGACCGTCCGCGTAATTTTGAACCATGGTCAAGTGACGCGGACGACACCTGAGCTGGCACCCCTCTCCTAACTACCACACCAACGGGAGGACGTTTGAGCTCTCGACAGATTTAACGTGCATCGCTCCCCTACACTTCAGTGGTACTGGGATCGAACTCATGACATGCTAGCCACGATCCGATGCCTAGACCACTCGGCTACTGCGGCCGCTGACAAACGCGTGGACGGTGTGTCGGGAGTTCGAGCCGTAGTGCGACTGAAGACCTGCCATTTATAAGGCTGGTACTCTTTAAATCTGTAGGACCTTAAAATCCTCCCGTTGCTGTAGAGCAGAGGTTAAGAGAGTGGGGACAGTTTTCAAGTGTCATCCTCGATACTTGACGGTGGTTCCAAATTGCGAGCTTCGTCGCCGAAACACCTCATGCTCTTTTGTTAGTGCGACGCAAAAATAAACACTAATTCACTAATATCTTGCTGTTAATATCACTAGCTTCATTACTGGAGAATTTCAAAACGAATAGTGAATTCGGAACTAATTTGATATAGCTGCTTGGCGCGATTCCTCAATCCCGCCAAACAGCGCTTGTTGTTGAGTGATATGAAATGCAAGATGGCGGCATAGTGGCAACAAATTGTCAGGAAGATATCAGGATTTTAATCGTCAGGATTTTAAAGAACTGTTTTGAAATATATTTCAGATGAGAATACAGGAATAGAGATTGAAAATTACCATGATCAATCAATAATGAATATCAATGTAATAAAAGTTATGTTTACTAATAATAATATTATGTAATATATTATTCTTATCACGCGTATAATATAATTTAATAGTAATTATATATAATATTCATATATGATATAATAATAATAATTGTATATAAGAATACTCATATAACATAATAATAATAAGTAAATAACATAATATGTTATAATATTTATAAATAAATGTTAGAAATATCCATATATTCGAAAACAGCACAAAATACAACAGAAGACTAAAGCAGCTGTCTTGAAGAACAAATACAATGGAAATGGTTAAATTTTCTAAGAAATCGAATTAAAATCGTCTGAAATTATTAGGTTACCTCGGAGAAAAAACAATAAAAGTAAAATTTAATATAAGTTATCCCCATTGAAATTAGATTGCCTGACGATAAAAATATCAGGGTAACCATATTTTAATGTTATCGTCCATCTTGGCGAACATAAACAACAACTTGGCGCCTAGCATCTCTATATCAAATTAGCATCGTGAATTCAACTGAAGCTGTGTTTTGCAAACTTGTTTTTTATTCCACGATGTACATGAAACGATAATTAAATTTCTACAGCACACATAGATTAACATTTTAAAAAAATTATGAATAATCTATTAATTAATTCAAACAAAAATATATTATGATTTGTAATGAAGAAAGGCTTATTAATGTTTTTTTATATAATTTCTAATTTAAGTTGTAATACTTTTATTTTCCTTCATGTATGCAACGATAATCTATTGATTACAAAAGAATTTCATTTCACTGTGGGTAACTGTGTTTAGAATTTTTTTGAAAAACTTTTAAATGGTGTCTTTCAAAAATTTTCCGCTGATCCATTGGACCATGCTACAACTTGCATTTGTTCATGTGATGAAACAACTTTGAAACGAAAATGTTGCAAAACGTAGAAGTTGCACCATCTAGTTTGCATTTCAGAAAAAGAACCTTTAATCTCTTTTCTTTATAGAACATAAGAAAACCGTAATCGAAAAAGCCTTTATTAACACGCTTTTATAAGTTTCACTTGCATGTAACGGAATCTTGGAAGTCGATTTTTACCACTTTAAAGGTCAGATCAATTCGAAATTTTGTACACTTGTCAAGGACCGATGACAATACAATAATTTCTTAATTTTGTTCCATTGTCCTTTTCAGGATCGCCAGGAATAACGATAATCAGATTTGGCGACAATTCCATATACTACTTCCAGATTTGGCGGCTTATTGCATACACCATTTTCAAATTTGGCGACTAATTCCATGTACGATTTTCAGATTTGGCGACTAATTTCATACACCATTTCCAGATTTGACGACTAATTTCAGATTTAGCGACTAACCCTAAAGCGTAACCTTTAGCGTAACCCTAAAGCGAATGTTTTGAATTAAAAACTAATTATATGCATGACACTTGTGGTTGATAGAAATAAAACAAAAAAAAGTGTTCTGTATCTGAGAAAGTGGAGGGCGGGTGTGTGTTAGCAATTTCTTACCTAATGTAAACATTTTTCTGAAAATGAAAATAGAAAAAGGCTCGTGCATGTGAAAAAAAAATTTATATTCTATCTGCCAAATATTTTATTTTTATTTTTATAAAGCAATACGTTTAGAAGTGATGATACGAATTAACATTAAAATAGCAATATGTTTAAAAGGTGAAAAAACGATTGACACTTAATATTACCATGTTTTTATTAACTCGCTTTCTTTAATATCTGTCCGGGTAGAATTTTGTAATTGATTTTAAACTGTGTTACTTTCCGATGAGCTAGTGACTTGAAATCTGGACCATAGCTCAGAAGTGGATGACAACGCATGAAAATGTGAAAAAAGAAGAAAAAATGAAAAGAAGAAATTTTATACTTTTTAGTCCGTTATAAAAACATGGTGCATTAAATATTTTTTAATTCGAACTTTTTCTTCTTAACACATTTTTATTTGTTTGACCTATTCTATAAAGACTGAATCTAATATAACGATACGGGACTCATCCGAGGCTCCGTAAACGGAGAGAATAAATAAACTCAGACCCGTTAATTAATATCCTTTGAAGATCAATACTAATTCCAGCAGCCACGTATAATTTCAGCTTCAAATATCAAACTAAGGAATAAATTCAACAATGAATAAACGATAGTTAAAAAACTAAAACAAACACACTCTTTTATGGTAGATCGAACTAAAAAATGAAAAATAAATTATAGTTTAAAAAAACTAAAAAACACGCTTTTATACTGAATCGAACTAAAAAGTAAAAAAATAATTCTTAATATAGGAATAACATGATTAACGACAAAATTAATGTCATTGGGATAAAAGCGTGGGGTGTTCTATAAATGTATCAATTGTTATATTTTCTAATTTCTATTCCTAAAAGATGAGTTAGTATAAAAATGTAGTACGAAACCCCCCACGCTTTTACCCCAATGACATTAATTTTGTCGTTAATCATGTTATTCTTATATTAAGAATTATTTTTTTACTTTTTAGTTCGATTCAGTATAAAAGCGTGTTTTTTAGTATTTTTAAACTATAATATATTTTTAATTCATTTTCGAATTGCAGCCATATATTTTTGGACATCCTATACATTCGTATCATTACATCTGCAATTTGCAGCACTATAAAAGTATTGCACTATAAAAGCATTATAAAAGTATTGCACTATAAAAGTAATATTATTTGTGTGTTTTTGCAATTTTGCTCAATCAAAATAATAGATAAATCTAGAGTTAAATACAAGGGGTAATTCACACAGGAAAAAGTTTACAAGCATGTAGTATAAATAGTAGTAGTGGTGATTATTGTTACCCGGATTGGAGACCGATGGTGATAGCTGTCTTACAACGGTTGTGCAAGCAGATAGTGTTAGTACTCAGACCAGCAAGAATGACAGTACAGTAGAACAATCACCAAAGTAAACTACAGTAGAACGTCCTTTATCCGAATCAATTGGGACCGGGCACCGTTCGGATACGCGATAGTTCGGATAACCGAAAACCGAATGCGATCCATGCAGTATATGAAACCAGACACTATACGAATATTGAAAATCCTCACATGCGGGAAACGTGCTTGAAGAAAAAGCAAAATAGATGCAAAATGTCGCAATTTTACCTTGATTGTGGAAAATAATCACTTATTTTTTCGCTTTACCATTGTACACATTCGTCTTTTTGCTGCAAGGTCTCTGATTCCCTTGAGCAGCAGTGGCTGAGTAGGACAGCACTCTGATTGTTATTCGTACCACTCCATAGCTGTCTCTAATGCAGAAACGCGTCAGAGTTTGATGGACTCTTGCTACTTTTGTTATTGTTTGTTGTCCTCGTCTTCATCCATTTCATCGTCGACAGGATCGGATTCTTCTTGCACGAAAGTCACAATCTCGTCATTTTTACCCTTTGAAATCCAGTCTTCTGCATAGCATGCCATCCTAGTTTCTACATCAACAAAACTCAACAAAAGATCACGTATACAACCCTCACTTGGAAACAAACTGACCTAATATTCCGCGCAGATGTTTAAAATATCATACAACTGAAATTCTCCAAATATTCCTCACCTTGGATCTTCCCGTCACTTTTTGGCCTCACGCGAAACAACTGTTGAGCATTGCACTGTTCGGAAACGTATCCGGTCTTTGGTCCGGATATTTGACGTTCCGGATAGTAAACGTTCGAATAAATGACGTTCTACTGTAATGGCAAAATGCCTAGAGAAGTGGTCTTGCACAGAAGTGCGAGCCGTGATACGATTCTTATAGGGTAAGAATGTATCCCCATCTGATATTCACAGACAAATCGTGGAAGTGTACGGGGGCGAAACAGTGAGTAGATAATAGGTAGCAAGCAGTGCCGGTTTATCCATTGGGTGCTAGGGATGGGAACCCAGGAGCCCGGATAAGCTGGACTTAACTAGGTTTTCTGGTAATAAATTTTGATCCACCAGGGCGAAGAGGGCCCGTAGATCTTCTGCGCCCTGAGTCCGAAATGAGCTTAAATCGGCGCTGGTAGCGAGATGTTGTCATGCTTTTGAAGCGGGCAGAGGGCAAGGGAAAACAGCAATATGAAAGCGAGCAGACATCCAAGCTGTTGACGTCCGACCTCAACACAACAGTTGTTGCAGAAATGATATCCAAGGCATTGAACGTAGAATGTTCAATGGGGCACACACACACACACACATGATCTCATAAGAGGTTTTAATCTCCTATCTTCAAAATTGGTTGTTGACTTTACTGATTAATTTGCCATGATATATTTGAAATATTAAATTTAAGAGATGGAAAATTTTTTGAAATTGATATTAAAAATAGGATTGCACCCTTGAAATTAAATTACATTGCTGGAACCTTTGGTTTGTTTGCGTTGTGTTTGAGGTGTGAGAAATTAATAAGAGAATTAAAATAATCTATGTCAGCCGAAAACAGCCTTTGTAAACAGAGGTTTGAGATCAGCCAACTTAATCTTTGTAGTGCGACAGCTAGCTTGTCGACCGGGTGGACCCGGCACCTCGCTTAGCCGGCTGGCCAATTGAAGGTCGCCGAAAAACGGCGGGTTTAAATGTTTCTTTGGGGGACAGACGCTCGCGCGCGTCCAATCAGGGAGTAGCTACTCGTTCGGGGTGGGGGTATGTCATGCGGGTTAGAAGTCGGAAAAAGTTTGGAGGGATTTCAGTTTGGGATGTGAGGAAAGCCTCATTCCCTATTGCTCGGACAGCTCTCCTCTTATTGGAGAGATGGGTTGCTCAGAAAGAAAAGGTGTTAGTAAGGGAGCAAAATATGAAAATTTGTGGAAGCTAGATTAATCTAGCCGAAAAAGAGAATGAAATTTATATTTATAAGAGGATATTTCGTGGTCGATTAAAAGAGGCATCAGGGTGATTGATTTCAATTTTGCTTAGAGTTCTATTGTCAATCAGATGGATGTTAATGGAGATGTGTTTCATGAAGTCCCGAATGGTTGTGAGATTTAATGCGAACCGAAGGTCCTTATTTCTCATAAACCATCGGGCGTTAGTAATTAGTCTGATTACTTTAGTTTGGGCGGTTTCTAGGATCTTAATGTTATAATGAGCAGCATGTCCCCAGATTTGGCAAGCATACGTGATCACTGGTCTGAGTAGTAGAGTATAGATAAGCATCTTGTTTTCGAAAGACAGAACGGAGTTTCGAGCAATTAGGGGGTAAAAAGGCATCGAAGAAACACTTATCCGGAACAAGGTTCTCTTCAGACGGTGATGTTCAAACAGCGGCCAAGAACTGGCTGAGCCTGGGGCCTGGCTAAACCATGAGAGCTTTTTCCCACACAAGACGGGTTAAACAAATTGGTCCAATGGTCTGATAAATACCTAGACAAGTTTGTTGATTATGTATAAAGGTGACCCACCACATATGTCACTTGATTCCCATTTGTATCTTGTGTCTATTGTTAATAAATAATTTTTCATTTGCCTCGTAAGTTGTTTTTTTGTGTGGATCATCTCTTGTATTAAGTGTTGTTATCTGAAACTTATTAGTCGGGAAAAAAAGACATCACGTAACGATAAAAAATTGCTTAAAATCTCTATTCTATTGCAATAATTTAACGTAAATGTTTTTTTTCTAGTGATTTTCTTACCCGATGGATAAACGTGAATAAAATGTTTTGCGTTCACTGTTTCGATTTATTCTGTGACAAAAATGACATCTTTCAGAAATTATATGATCTAATGGTAGAAGGAGGTGAAACAGCAATTCTTTTTCTGTTGGATTCTCCGTATTTTTCTTTCTTGCAAGAATTTTCTTCGATTCTTTCTTGGAGAAAATTCCTTGAGGTAAAAGATATTTATATAAATATTTACAAAATCTGCATTTAATCCAGAAATGTAATCATTGTTAAATGTTAATATAATTAAGAAGGACAAATTAAATATTAATGTTTACAAAGTCAAATATTTGTGTGTGAATCTGTAAAGTAAGAATCTGTTACACGGTATTTTATTATTCAGATTTCTTCTGGCAGTAAGATACAGAAACACCCCGAACTTACGCGATAGGTGGGACTGAGGGATAACCGCATAAGTCGGGGTATTATTTCGCATATAAATACATATAAAACTCAGTGGCGCAACAGCCCATAGAGGGCTAAGGCCTACTGTGCCCATCTCAGTTTACGTGATATTGGATACTGAGGTGCATGAGCAGATGATCTGATCAGGTGATCATTCTGAAGCGAAATCCCCAGTGTTAAGTTCCCAAGCAAGCTTGATACTCATTTATCGACCCACTGAAGGGATGAAAGGCTGAGTCTACCTTGCCCTGCTCGGGGTTTGAATCCCGGATCTTTGGCGTGAAAGCACTTCACATATACATATAAATTATTATTATTTGGGGCCAGAGACGAAAGAAAATATTAATTTAGGGAAAAAATGTTTAATAAAATTTTTTTAAACAATTAAATAAAATAGAAGCAAGGCACCCACCAACTCGAAACTCGGCCTGATTGTAGGGAAACACAAGAGGAATCCATTCGAACCAGTCCGGAGTCTGTAGTTGCAAATGGGACAGCGCTAGCTTTGGAAAGGAAAATGAAACTAACTCCTCCTGGGGTGGAAGCAACTGTTACGTAAATAGTCACGTACATCCCAACGATACACAGTGTAGTAGATGATCTCAAAGTTTCATCCTTCTACCTCTGTAATATCGTGACGTCATCAAAAGATCGAACCCCATAGGAATAAAAATGGGGATTCTAATTTTAGTCATAACGCCCCCCCGTAGTCCCACTATCTACACACGAGTTATACCAGATGAGAAGGAGCTCAACGAGGAGAACCTATGGTCTGAGTTTCATTAATGAAGCCAACAAATCCTCGAAGATATGTGGGATTTAAAAAAATTTAAAACTTTAAAATGTTAAATATGGGTGAAGAAATGGGGCTATTGTCCTGAAAAAATATATATATATCTAGGATGCTCATAGGGAGAACAATCGAACCCAGCCGGGGTGATCTACCAAGGTAGCATAGGATTCAAGTTATTACTGGGGTAGCCCTGTAGGGGGCCAATTCTACGTAAAGCTCGCGCTAATACGAAAACATGGCGGACCTCCAAAAATCAAGTCCCAAGCTCAATTCCTTGGGGGGTGAAATTTTTTCCAGTCCCCA
Source organism: Trichonephila clavata (assembly GCA_019973975.1). Classification (NCBI taxonomy): domain Eukaryota; kingdom Metazoa; phylum Arthropoda; class Arachnida; order Araneae; family Nephilidae; genus Trichonephila; species Trichonephila clavata. Next base: position 12,912 of record BMAO01020921.1, on the reverse strand, counting down.
TAGGATTAACGTGGGAGCATGATTTAGTGCTTAAACCCTCCCCATACCTACACAATGGGAATGAATTAGTGACCGGATGGGTCTCAACGAGTGGAAGAGTTGGTTCAAATCTCAAGTCCAAGATTCAAACATGAGCCAAGATATTGTGAATTTAAACAAATTTAAAAAGTTTAAAACAATTAAAAACTATGGAAGAAATAGCCCTATGAGAGCATGAAATTATAATAACTGGAAGAGCAGACAGAAAGAGATCGAATGAGCCAGGTCCGAATGGACTGTGAGGCTTGGGTACCAAGATATTGGCCAAAAAGCTGTAGAGGGGGGGGGGTGAATACATCGGGTGTGTGTGTGCCTCCCAACAGATATGGTTTATAACATTAGTTATTACGATCCCTCAAATATCAGTCCCCTAGCACCAAAAAAGTGGCATGTTAGAAAATTTCCTACCCCATAGGAATAACATAGAGGACAGATATTTTAGTATGCAAGCCTTCCCCTATCACAAGCTCATAGATATCAAATATATGTGTAGGGGGGGGGGCGCACATGCCAATTCAATCGACACCCATAGCGAAGATCCCTCAGTAGCTTCCCAAATTGTTTCGACAACGGTGTGCGCACGCATCGGCGTCGTTACATCCGAGATGGGGTGTCGTCACATCCGCGTGACGGGTTTTTGTCACATCCGTGACGGTGTGCGCGCGCATCGAAAAAATTTACTCTCATCCTTTTTCTCTAACGTCCCAAAAGAAATATATCTTCAAAATCTTTGATAACACAAATAGAAAAACTTTGCCGGCTCAAAGATTTTATTTCCCCGCAAAATTACCTCTTTGCATGTTAATGTTTTTTTATTCCTTGTTTCGTTGAAAAAAAGCTGATCATTTATAGCCCTTTTTCAATTAAACTGAGGTCTTCGTCAGTCGTACCCCAACCATCATCTCGATCTTCTGATTTGAATCTCGGGCCCAAAGACTCAAGTTCTTCAATGTTTTGCTCTACTCAAGTATCTCTACGAGTTCATCCGACATAGCTTCTGGCTGTGGAATCCAACAGTTCTTGAACGAAAAATCACTATCCACTTCTAAATTGATTTGCCTGGCAAGATCAACAACTTTTTCACTACGTATTACCAACTTCCCACCCCTTAAACAGTGTGCTATCAAATCAACGAGATTTGAAAATCACTTCAATCCGATTATAAGTCGGTTACTACTGTCCATTACGGAGTTTTCGGAACCAGAACAGGAAGTACACCCTTAGCCTAAAATCAGAAGATAAACGAGCTTGAGAGCCACGTGGCCTTTGTTTAAACGAATACGGCTCTAGACTTTTGCTTATTTTAAAAACATACTAAATAATGTTTTTCTTTTTATCTATTACATTGATTACCTGTATTTAGTGTAATGTGGGTGAGACAAAAGTAGCGGGATCTCTAGCATTTTCTTCCATGTTTAGCAATGATGCTAGTATCCAGCTGAATGAGGGATAGTCGACAACTTTTCTATAAAACGTGTCACGCGTCTTTCCTTGTAGTAATTGGAGTGTAGCAGACCATTCAGTATGGCAGCTTCATTGTCGATCTATACCAAGGAAAAAAGGACAGTGATTGACTTTTTGTAGAAGGTGAAAACCTGCGTAAATTATTTCGTCGGTTGCCAGGCGCAGTATGGTGACAGTTGTTTCATTATCTTGAAGCCAAGAATCATTGAATGGATAGAGCAACAACAGGGTTGAGCTTTTATGGGACGACGAAATATATAGAATAGCCCATCGGACATCAACCACTTGCCGTTGTCGTCGTCGTTGAGGGTATAGTGGATGAAGGGATGGTAGTATCCGCGCAGGCACAACAGAAACTGCAAATTATTCGTTGCATACAAGCGCAGGCGTAGACAGCTGTTTATCTTGAAGCAAGAATCTACGAATGGATAGAGCAATTAAACAGGGAAGAGCTTCTTTATGTGACGACGAAATATAGAACAGCCCATCGACATCAACCACTGAAGGTTGTCGTCGTCGTTGAGGGTATAGTGATGGAAGGGATGGTAGTATCCAGTGCAGGCACAACAGAAAACCTGCGGAAATTATTCGTTGCATACAAGTGCAGTATGTGGTGACAGTTTGTTTACTGAAGCAAGAATTGCCGAATGGAGTTAGAGCAACAACAGGGAAGAGCTTTATGGGACGACGAAATATAGAATACCATCGACATCAAACCACCGAAGGTTGTCGTCGTTGTAGAGGGTATAGTGATGGAAGTTACGGTAGTATCCAGTGCAGGCACAACAGAAAACCTGCGGAAATTATTCGTTGCATACAAGTGCAGTATGTGGTGACAGCTGTTTATCTTGAAGCAAGATTTACGACTGGATAGAACGATTAAACAGGAAAAGGCTTCTTTATGTGATGACGAAAGATCGGGCAGTCCAAAAGCGTCAACCATTGAGGACAATGTGCAAGTCGTTGAAGATGGGTGATGGAAGGGGGCTAGATCCAATTAGCCACATCTTCCGCAAACAAAAAGCGTAACATTTCCTTTCCTCCTTGCTGCAGATTGACAATGGAACTGCCATGCTGAATGATCTGCTACTCTACAATGACTACGAGGGAAGACGAGTGACACTTTGTATAGAAGTGTTGCCGACAACCTCTCATTCAGCATTGGATACTAGCGCTATTTCTAAGCCTTGTAAAAAGAATTGCGAAGGTTTTTACTTTTTGATTTCTCATCGCACAATAACCCTGGTTCAGAATTGCCTGCCTCAATAACCCTCATACGTTTTTAAGCGTAACGTCACTAAACATTTGATCTTTAAAAAATTTCAAGCCAATTAAAAATCTATTGTTTTCTGAAAGCAACAAAGTTTGAATTATGAATGGATTATAATGCGTATATGGTATGGTAATTGAAGATTGAACACGAAATTACATTAAGCTCGATGTCTATTTTTTGACATTTTTGTGGGATTTTACGGTAGAAAATATTGCTTTTTAATTTTCATAAAATTTATCACATTAAAAATCTCAGTTTAAGTTTTAATTGAAAATATTATTCGAAAGTTTATTCATCTTTATAGAAAAATATACTATTAAGTGAGGTTTCGTGAATTTAAATAATCAAATGAAAAATATTTTAACAAAAATCGATGTTTACTGCATTAACTTAAGATGTTTTCTTTTCAATCTTACTATTAGTTCATTAACTCCCTAATGTATATATATAATATACACTCATCTAAATGTTAAGTAATGGAGAGGAAATGCTAATTTCCGAATCCGATCAGAATTGAAGAGGATGCACCCGCAGCAGAGATGGAAGTATGCAAATGCGTTAGTTAGGTAACAGCCAAGCGTGCTTTCTACGTCGCTAGAAATATGCAAAAGGGCAGTCTTATAAGAAGCCAGCTTTTGAAGGGTTACAGAAGTTGATTGTGCGCGATAGAAGTGTTTAAAACTTCGTACAATTTGTTTTCAAGACACGTGTTTGCGACTTCAGAAACGAATGGAAGATTCTGAGCGCTGGCATGCTGGGGTGCATCGAAGCAGTGACAGTCGATCACACATGCTGCCTTTTCTTCCGGCGTTCATCATTCTGTAATTTCACGCTATGGAAACAATTCCAAACTTACATAGATAGCTGTCCGAAGGCCCGAAGGCGGTCGCCCAAGGTTACAACCTCGCGAAAGACTGATATTGCCAGAAGCTAAGCGGAATCGCAGAGCGACCTCCACACGTGCGACATCTATGGTTACAGCGCATTCGTAAGGCTATATCCGTAGCCACTCTACGCCGAAGATTGTTACAGATGGACTGTATGGGTACTTGAGTTTGTGTTCCTCAACTGTCTTGTATCAAGAGGATCATGATTTAAATGGTGCTGAACATGGTAGTTGCCAGTTCGACTGGGGCAATATCATGTTCAAGGAGTCAAGATTTGCTCTGGAGCCAGATGACATGCATAAGGACAGTGGCGTAAATATGAACACGCAATCAGCCCCAAAATATCACCGAATATCACGCATTTCTAGGTGGAATCATTATGTTGTGGGCAGATTTCATTAGGATACCGCACCTACCTGCAATATTTCCAACGATGATCTCAGACAAGGTCTGGTATCGAAATGAAGTCCTAGAACCTAGTTGTGAGATTTTATTACAGCAGTTGGTCTTACTTTATTTTAATAATGATAACGTACGTCCCCATAGAGCTGACATCGTCGATGACTATCTGGAGAGTGAAGGGATTGCACGTAAGTTTTAGCTAGCATATTCGCCCAACCTTAACCGCGGAAAATCTTGATGCTTTTACAAAGTGTATTCACGTTTCACTTCCAGCCAATTTTATTGAGCTAAACTGCTCTACAAGAAGAATGGCGATTGCTTAATTCTGCGGTGGTTGACCAATTGAAAGCATGGTCAGAAGGTTTAAACTGGTGCATAGATGAGGGGGACTACAAATTCTATTAAGGTCCTTTTTCATTTGGTGCCGTTTATTTTCACTTTGTACATACTTGTTTAAGTTCCAGTATGACATTATCTGGATAACTTACAAAAATTTAATATTGTTTTCTACTTCTGTATATACTACTACCTATTTATGTATAAATATATATGCTACTTTACTGCCAAATTTGTGTCAATCAAAGGTATTTGTGGATTTTTCTGGCATTTTACATCTTCGTGCTTAACTTTGAAAGTGAGGATATATATATATTATTTTCAGTTATATTTGCTGCGTAATAACGTATTAGCTGCGATAATTTAATATTTTTAGCTACATTGTATGGAACATGACACCGCCAACTTTATAAAATGTTATATTCTAACAGTTTAACTTAGAAATATGTTAATAGTTGTAAGAAGTTAATCGATAGATGGCGCTTGTTAATTAACTATATTGTTTTATTTAAACACTGTATATGTCTAGGTTGTACTTTTATTTAAATTTAAACAAAATTTTACAGTTTTTAAATGTGTATATATATATAGACTTAATGTTATTTTATCAAACTTACTAATTTTATGCGTTACTGATATTCACCTTCTGTTGCTCGGGAAAATGGTTTTGCTGTATCACCAGCGGGGTAAGTCTTTATCTAATTGTTTTACTTATTAACATATTCTAGTAATTGCGCTATTTTAATATTATCGTTTAATTAATAGATTATGGTTTTATTTGCAGTAATAGTTAAACTTCAAGAAACTTATCATTTCCCTTGGGCCAGAGATGGCAAATACAGGTGAAGGTTAGCTGGCCGTAAACTTTGTTGTTCCTGCAATTTGGTTCCTAAGGCCAGAGTTTGTTTATACTGATGGGTGGTTTGAATAGCTTAGATGCTGATCGGTTTTAGATGGTCCCAAGACATGCACTCTAGTATTCTTGTTTCTGTTGACAGGATATTACGTACTCCTAGTTGAGGCTACAATGGTTGGTCAGCAAAGCTGAATGAACTCATCTGGAAGAGTCGTCGCGAAATTTAGATTTGCGCTTGGTTCACCAATGGTTAGCAGGACCAGTGTGCGGATGAAAAGGTAATTTGCTCTACCAAAGGAGGAACTGGACATTGGTGATATTACGCAGATTTTACATAGATTTGTTGCAGAGATTTAGAGAGAGATTTTATGGTATTACAGAAGACCGATTACCATGATTTCAGATTAAGAGAGTTGAATTTAGGCTGTCCATACCACCAGCCCGCGCCTGTTTCAGAGCAAGTGGAATGCTAAGCGTATTCTTATTCTAAAATTGAATAGTGTAATTATTTTAACTTAGTAATGTTTAAACATAATAAACGAATTTAACTGTTGTTTATTAATTGTGCTTTAGCACAACCACTAATATGATGCAGCATTACAAGAAATTAATCGAACTGCGTAAGACATAATATGTTAAATTAATGAAGTAATCAGGCGCTGCATCATCTGGTGCCATGACCAGGATTCGAGGAAATTTTTCACCCTTAGTTCACGCGTGAATTTTTAGATGAATCTGGGCAAATCGCTACGTTGTGTCTGGAATTGCAGGCATAAATTTAAGATTGCTGTAATACATCACATTGCGTTAACTTTAAAGCAAATTTATTTTCCTCGCAAGTTTAATTTTTATTTTCTGGTAGACAGTACAAAATTTTTCTTTTTCGATCCCATATTGTCTTAATGTATTTAGCACTGGTATACCGGATGGAGATGGATCCTCTTTGTAAGAATGTTTAATAATTTTTAATCATATTCTGTCGATATTTTATCTAATTGCAAATTACCGGTTTTAGATAAATTCGCATAATGCCTCGTTTCACAAAATGATCCTGTTCAATTGCATAATTACCTGATCGGTTTAATTTAATTGAGGTTGATCCCACAATTTGTGTAAGGTGAGGGTTCGAGTGTTAGAAATTTTTAAATAAAATTAACGAAGTTGCGAAGTTAGGTAATTGGGTGATATCGAGAAAACTGCAATTTTGAAACTCAAACTTTCAGGTGTAGCGGAAGAATTTTTGCTGACCCTGGCAATAATGATATTCACGACTTCGTATCTGTTCCAAATTCTTCAAGAGATTCGATCGCACGGTTCCATTTACACAAACTCAACTGTTCTCCGTTTGTCAGCAGGGACTCTGGAGACTGTACAGAATTCATTCAGAATCAAAAATTGGGAAATCAGTTGAGTCGCATAACGTTGTGGCATCGTTGGCAGTCCGACAGGCGAATGATCAACTTCTACAATCGAGATTCACAGTGGGCTGAAAATGATACAGAAGATTCGTATTGGCGAGGGACCACATTCGAACACAACAGTCCATTTCGGCCGCATTGCTAGAGGAGCAGCACTGTGAGACTTAATGAAATAACGACAAACGATCGCGCGGGATCGGGAGAGAATAACAGAGAACTGCACATTGTTTCAGTTTGTGACGCGCATGTGAATTAAACATAAGAGTGGGTAACCATAACAAACCAAGGACTCGTAAATGCTCATCACTGATTCATCGAGAGTTCTCGCAGAAACCTCCTGTTTCATTTCAATGTTATTATTGTCAACGATAGGTCATGGGCAAAACGAGTGCCGAAACGGATGAGAGATGAAAGCCCGCCAGCCTCACTTTTGTTTCCGACGTTCGCGAGGTTTAAACGGTTATTCACAGAGAGAGAGATACAATGTCACGCAGAATAGGGCGATTTATGAATCACCGCCTCGGGAGGTTTTTGCGGCCAAACACATTACGGTCAAAGGAACGCAGGAATTAAACTTCGAGGAGGGAGACGCCATTAGGAACACGGCATCAAGATCTCTCCAAATTCGCAATGTTAACTTACTGATTGTCGAGGTGCCTAGCTATAAGTTCAATATTTTAATTGATTCTGAGCTTCGTTTGTTGTCACCTTCTTTCACAAAATAAGAATAAATATATGAACCGTTGGAAGTTCTTAAACTGCTGCAAATAACGGGAAGTGGAAGAAGGGTTGTTATAAGATACATTTAGCTTAGGAAATTTCACGAGCAAATTTTTGTCACCAAGTAGGAATTAAATATTGGTTACACAGCGATCTTTGGGCTTGATTTATTAACCAGGGCACGCGATGCTGATAATGAAATTTAATTGTTTGAGGAATAGCTGGTGAATTCTATTCCATTTGTTAATTGTAGCTCTGTTGCAAAATGACATCAGGTGTGATATATTTCGGGAATTTTGGAAAATAAAACTATTATTGGTCCAAAGCAGGTTAAAATGTTCGTTTATGTTCAGTTTATCTCATTCTAGTGTAGAAGGTGACATTGTTGGTGCTGCTAAATTAAAAATAAGGGTATACATATAAATTCATCACCGCATGTCACTTTTGATTCTCAATTCAATACAACCGAGCAGAAATTTGCGAATACCTGAACACATAATAACTTAACAAAACATGAAAATCTGCACTGTTAATAGTTACACACTGTGATTTACCAATATCACAAGATACTCACCTGAATTATCTGAAAAGACTTTGTCTCTGATTAGATCCGGGAACAAAGAATAAATTAACAACTTTAATAAAACATGATGTTGCTCGATCAACCGCTGAATTATCCGCTGCCATCAACACAGAACATCTGTAGAATATTGTTGCAGCATACTACCCACCAGTCCGATTTATAAAACCCATTTAATCTTCGAAATGAATTGTAGGGAAACAAACATTCGATTTAGAGAGTGTGGCATTGTACAAAATCTAGATCTCAGTATAACACACCTGCTTTATTTGTCAGACAGAGAGATAAATGGCGTTTAGTTCAGATTTTAGAAGTTGAATGAAATTATGTTGACTCGTGATTTTAAGTATAATCTACTTTGACGACATTCTTCATGAGATTTCAATGAATTATTTTTCCGTTTAATACTAAAGTCCGCATTTAATCAAATACCACTTCATAATAGAGATAGATGAAATGGCTTTTTCACATCTGACGGTGATAAATGAATTTAATAGACTTGTTTGGTCTTAAAATTTCTAAAGCTTTTCAATCCATAGCGCAGAAATATTAGAGATTTACTTCACAACTATGCGCTCTTCTAGTTTATAGATGATATACTCCTTGTTAAAACCAACGAACATTTGAACTGATTAATAAAGTGTTGAGCGTTTCGGAAAATGCTAACTTAAATTCAATCCAGCTATGCTGTTTAACTAAGAAATGGGGTTTGGGTTTATTGTCACAATTGAGGTATATCACGATAAGGATAAGACAGATTTAATTAATCAGTTTCCGTTCCGATAGATCAGAAACAATAAAATCTTTTAGGATGCTGCCACTTTATAGCATTAAAATTTTGCCAACGTACACCGTTTTGCATCAATCTTTTGCGAAAGATACTTTCTGAATTGAATTTCAGCTCAGGTTTCATTCGATGATATTAAGAACGCTATTCTAATCCACCTGTCTTGGTTTCATCGATCTTGCCGCAGAATTGCAAGTCACGACCTGATGCTTCTTCCCTGGGTATCGGGCTGTTTAGAACAGAGTGTATTCTATCTCGTAGTTAAACCTTTATATTTTTCAAAAAGTTAAACCCTTCGCAATCTAAATACAACGTGTCATTTGGTCCTTGAATTTTCTAAATTTACACAGCTCTAAATTTTTAGGCCTTTCTTTGGGAGGTTCAAAGTTTTAATGATCATGCCTTTAGTAGGGTTCTTATCATACAATCCCTCTTCTAAAATTTGCTGGAAATATTGTCACTAAAGAATTTATGAAACTATTACTAAAAGGATCTTGAATACCGTCGCTGATCATTTATCTCGTTAAGTCAATATTATTACTGGCTTTACCTGATTCTGCAGATTAATACAAATGCAGAAAATGACGAATCGTTAAAAGACATCCTACAAAATACCACACAAAGAATCAGCCCAATGGGAATTAGCAGCGGTTATTTTATTAATGAGGAGGGAGTAAGTATGTCATTTTTCTGGGCGCCCAAATAAGTCACCCAGAACTGCCATGAGAAACAAGTTGTGTTCCCATTGTCTTAAAGCTGTTTGAATCAACGGTCTGAATATGGAGGCATCTTAAATTTTAAGACTTACTTGACTTATTGAAATTTTTGGCCTATTATGTACAAGGATGCTACAATTTTGTTCGTTCTGCATCAATTGTTTAACTGAAAACGCTTTCAATATTCCACTAGCCCACACCATTACTGAACAGACATTTGCTGTAGAAACTTGTCATGATATTTTTGGTCCTTAAACCACGCCAGCGGGAATAATATTATGTCCTTTCCATGATACAGATGCATTCACCAAATACATCCATATCGTTCCACTCTGATCTTAAGTCCACCACATCTAAGGCTTTCGATAATTATATTGTACAGGCTGCCTCATGTTGGTTGTCGATAACGCCACTTATTTTAAAGTTCTGAAACTTGAATTTAGAATAAGGGTATCCAGAACTATAATTAGCAATATATTTCAACTTATTCAGCTCACGTAAATGGAAGAGTAGAGAAGCTAAATCAATCAAGTTAACATCCTGCAGCAATCACTCATACACAAACACTGGGATGAACAACCTCAATTGTTAGCTTTTAATTAAAGTATTCACGAGCCACTTTCACTTCACCCTTCTTAGAACACGACATTCGTCTGTCGTACAATATCAAAAGGAAATTTGATATCACAAAATAATGTATGAATACGTCGAAAGACTTTTACCTTCATTATAAATATCAGAAAGTCCTAGATAATGAACAAGAAGCATCGCACATCGCTCTGTTAACAAAGAATACAAATGATCATTACGATTATCAAATCAATTTTTGCGTTTTACTGTAACACCAACTTAAATCTAAATTGTTCCAAAACTCAGACCCGTCTGAAGGTCCCTAGTAGAGTTGTGAATTTGTTTTCCAAAGTGAATTACAGAGTTCAGCATGTCGACATCTGAGAAAGAAATTTAACACGCATGCTTCAACCGAATGATTCTTTATAAAAGATTTAAATATTTGCATTTGAACAATTTGGATGAACTATAAACAGCAGATACAGAAAAATGTTTCAGAGAACAGAGATATAATTTGCTGAATCGTGAATTGAATATTTACTAAATTATTACAGTGTTTCAAATAAATAAATTAAATTCATACATAAAATTTTAATGTTTTACTTTGTTCATATATTAAGTTTGACATTTTGTTATCGAAGAAGGGAATTATCTTAAATACTAAAGATTGTTGTCGGTAGATTTGTAGAATTATTTTGTATCAGAGAATAATTGTATTTATTATGTTGGTACTTGTATAAATATCAATATTATATAATATCATGCTTTTTAAATTTGTTTTGTCACCATGCTTTGCATGTATATATCAAACATGGTACTGTGGACACAAGGCATGTTCACAATAAGTCAGGAAATATAGAAAGGTCTTGTATAATCATAAATCAGTGAATTACTATTTTAGCTATGTAGTCCTAAATACATGTCTATGTTTTTAGTATGCTCATTCTACGCATTTTGTTATTGTGTATCATTTATACATTATCTTTGTAATCACTGAATATTGCTTAGGGAAGCATAAATCTTTGTCATTAAACGCTGGTTTTATCACGTTATAATCAACAGGCGTTTTCGTTTCGCAACCACTACGAACACTTATTGTGGATGTATTTATCACGTTTATTTCTGAACTTTATTGTTTTCGCCAGTACCTTATGATATGGGGAAGAAAGTAGCTATTTCGCCATTATTATTTTACCGGCACCAGGTTTTATGAATTCCATAATATTCGAGATGGTTGTTTGTTTTATTCTGCTGGCCATCGCACTATAAAATTTTATTCACACCAAAGGAACTTCTATGATATGTTTGAAGTATAGTTACTAGTATTGTGTTCTGTACTGTTTTAGAACGTTTTGAGGTTGAGTTCGTAATCTGTCCATAAATCTGGGTATTCAGTTTTTCGGTTTTGTCGATTTATGAATTTTCTCCTCCATGATGTACCACTGGTATAAGTGTTGATTGATTGCTGAAGTATTTTGATTTCGTTTTTGGTCCATAATAATTTTTATGAAAATTCTTGGTCATATTTATTAGTATTGAGGTAGATAAGTCTTGTGTTCATTCTGTACTTATGGAATTGTTTTGAATACTTATAATAGAGCAGAAATTTTTATGTTGAATCATTGCGAAGAGTGTTGATTACAATTGGAGTTAAGATTGTTCGTGATATATCGAATACTGATGCATCATTTTGAAGTTGCGTTTATCGAATTGTTAAAAAGGTACAGGAACTGTTGTCACATATTGCATTAGAATCTAGTGGGTTATGTGAATTACTCCGGTTGGCGTTTTATCGAACTGTTAAAGGCAGCAGGAAATTCGTTGTCACAGGTTGTATTAGAATCCAGCGGGTTATGCGTGAATATTTACGCAGTTAGTTTATCTAGCGTTGGAAGAAGAGATATGAGAATTGTTTCATGAGTTTGTGAATTAATATGATTATTCAGGTATTGCTAAGGATTTTAGTAGAAATGATTGAGAATTGTGCTCAGCTACGAGCGGTTCCTGTTTTGAGAGATAGTTATCTGTTTGCAGCGTTAGTTAACTGTTATGGATCAAATAATATAAGGTTTTATGGTTGCGTTGTTTGAGAGTCAGCATTCGAGTTGCCGATAATGATTTCGGTGAATTACAGGTAATGGGAATTATTTTTATTGTTGAACAAAATTTTGTGTCTGGTGTTGATGACATGCGAATCGCTCTGTTCAGTGCACAATTATAGCACCAAAGGTTGTATGAAGTGTTTCGTTTTTCTCGCCTTCATTTTTATATATAGACTTAAAATCCATTTTTATTAATGGCCACAATTTTGTCATCCGTCTACTCTTTAGTAATGTTTTTGTTTCTAACCTTGGGATTGCATCCTGATCACATGCATTCATCGTTTGTAATAAGGAAAATGCACGCCTAAGTTATACTATTCTGTACGCAATTCATGGTGAATTTGTCATCTTTATGCTATTGGTTTTGTTGTATCGTTGTATTTCAAATTTACGTTTACTTAATCAGTACTGTCTAGGGTGAATTTATAATCTCATATGCCCATTGACTTTGGAGTACGTTGCACTTTATGTAATCATGCCATATTTGTTATCATGTCGAATTTCGATGTTAGTACGGTCAAGTTGTGATGATTTTCGTTTTTGCATTATACCCATAAATAATAATACCTTTCATCATGTCGTTCTTATGATGATCAGTGAGAAGGAGGAGTTGCAATTATACAAAATATCTGGTTTAACTTTCATGCCAGACATCGGAATGTTGTTTTTACCTATTTATCATGTGCATATATACGGTACAAAATCTGTGCTCACAACTAATTTTAAGTATTAGCAATACGTGTTCGAACGCTGGCTACCGTT
>BMAO01020920.1:0-26160 GCA_019973975.1 Trichonephila clavata | reverse complement strand
GGAACGTTAAAAATTAATATTCGCGTTTCTGCACTATTACTCGTAGATCTACAGATTTGAAATTTGATAGGCTAATTTCTTCCATTACGTAGAGTTCATCTATAAGAATGGATTTTGCTCAAATTGATATCCAAGGGTTGGTTCGAAGGCTTATGGGGCGTTAAAGATAAATATTCCCGTTTTTGAACTATTAGACATAGGCTTGAAATTTGCCAGGCATATTCAAATCTTGGAGTACAGATGCATTGCAATACCAGTTTTTCGAAAATCGACTCTTAAGGGGCGTTGCTATGGCTTAGGCCCGTCATAGATAAATATACTCCTGTTTTGGGGCTATTAGACGTACAGAATTGAAATTTGGTATGCCCGTTTCTTTCCTGTATATATATAATACAGATCTATTACAAAATAGGTTTTTCGATTCTAGCCGCTCCGAGGGCCGTTGCGAGCGCATAAGAAGCTTTAAAGATAAATATTCCCATTTTTGAACTGTCAGACCTACTTATTTGAAATTTGATAAGCTGATTCTTTTCATGGAGTACAATTCCTCTGTGGATGGGTTTTATAAAAATCGAACCTTAAGGTGGGACATAAGGGGTAAAGGGGCATTATAGATAAAATTTCCTTTTTTTTATAAATTGTTAGACCTACAGACAGGAAATTTGTTAAGCGCATGTTTGTTTTGTTAAATATAGATTCATCATAAATAAAATTTACGGAAATTGACTCCCATGGGGTTGAATATTTTCACATGGAATAGTATTAATAAAAAAAATTCCCGACTTCGAACTACTTCACCTAACTTAACGTATGCAAGTCTCTTTTGTTGAATTGAAATATGCTAACAAAGGATTTTACTAAAATCGACTCCTATGAGGGGAGGGGATCTACTAGGGCGTAATGTATAAAAAATATTCCGTTTTTGAGCTACTAGACATACAATAAAAAATTTGAATATGCATGTTTCTTTTGTTGAATAGGAATTTGCTAAGAATGGATCTTACGGAAATCGACTCTCAAAAGTGGTTACTGAACATTATTCTCAAAAAAGATCCACTTTTGAACTATTAAATTCAGGAAATTTCGCAAGCATGTTTATCTTATTGAGAAGAGATCCTCTAAAAATGGGTTTTGCGCAAATCCCCTTTGAAGAGCCCTTACGAGAGTGAAAAAGAAAATTCTACTTCAATTTTAGAAATTATTATTTAGGAGTTATGTCCTTTTTAAATGGAGAGGTGAGAGTTGTAAGAATATTTTTCGTTGCAATCGAATTCTTAATGCTGTGAATAAGATATTATTAATTTATGCATATATAAACAGTATATATATATATATATGTTCATATAACGTCATGAAATACACAGCGAAGCGGGCGGGTATTTATGTTAATGAGATTTATTGATATAGTTGATAGCTTTTCAACCTCACACTGTGAAATTTCACGAAATCTATTGTTGATGGATTCCTAATTTGGAACATCTTAAGAAATCGAGGACGACACCCTTTTAACCCTTTCCTTATTGGCCCCCTTTTAACCTCGATGTCATGCCACCATGAGGAATTTAGAGCCTTAACAGGTTGAAAGCGCATCAGCTCCGATATATTGCGGTTCATTGACAAAATTAGATATATAATCCGTGATTTAACTAAGAGAACACAGTTCACGAGCTCTTTGCAAAGCATTTAACCACCACGTTCTCAGAATTTTTTATTGAGAGTGAGTCAGAGTTTCTTAATATCACCCTATAAAGCAACTCAAGGGCTATTGGCAGTAAATTAAAACCGGACGGCGCTAGAGCGTGAACTGTGACGTCGTGGAACTCAGTTGCAGGTGGACACTAAGCTAATTATTAGAAAATTCTTTTACTGTGATCTAATCAACTGTTTATTTGAGGTACATCATTCAGAAGATCACTGGAAAGAGAAAAAGAAATCAGTTATATACAGGTGTTGAATCTATTTAGCCAGTTCTATTTAGTTGCATTGGTGTCTGCATGGGTGTCCACTCGTCGCGTCTTATTTATTCTTCCGTCGGATACTGCCTCAGGAGTCCTTCGCACTAGTCCATCGGGTTCTTTCTCCGAAGTCTATCGTGGGGAGTTGATCGGGAGGCCCTCGCCTCGTGCTTTCTTCCTAGATCAGTCGATTCCGTCTCGGAGGTCTATCGTGGGAGTCGATCGGGAGCCATCGCACTTCTTCCTTCGTCCGCAGGATTCTGTTTCGGGAATCTATCGTGGGAGTCGATCTTGAGTCATCCCTCTTTTTCTTGGGTAAACTCTTTTAAACTCTAGGGGTGGGTCCACTCCACGCCCCTTAAAAACTCCATTGGCCGGCCTCAAGGTTTTGCACCCGGCACCTCGGTCCTGCACGTCCTTCATTCATGCAGAGATAAGAAAAATTCCGGTCCCTCTGAAAGGTCACCGTCGACCAGGGCCCGGCTGACATCTGGTACTTGAACCATCTCACCGCCTTTTCCTCCATTGATGCCACCCGCCGCCGTCTGCCGAGGCACCAGCCTTTCAAGACTGACAATCACTGCCTATGAATCAAAAATAATGCAGTGATGCCCAGCCCACAGTGTTTGCCAGTCACACCGTCGCCGACAGTCCAGCTGTCCGACAAAGCACAATACCGCCAAAGCCACGTGTTCCCCAGCTGTGAAGATCCTCTTCTCCATTGTGACTACGTCACATAACCTTCTCTTTAGATTTATATACCATGCCAATGAGAGGACTTTGAGCTTCCACGGATTTAAAGTGCATCAACCCTTCTACACGGCAATACTTCAGTGTCACCAAGGTTTCGAACCCGCTAAAGGCCAGCCTCAAATTTGTCAAAATAACCACAAGGTACCCGCAATTTCAAATTAATGGAGAAATTGGTTGCTTTCTTTACTTTGGTGCTAATGAGGCTTAACATCGACATTCTTTCACAACTTGTTTAATTTTGTCTGGAAAGCGATGAGTTATTTGAGGAACTCATCCGAAGAATTTAGATTATACATTCTAAACCGGATCCAATCGAGGACACTTGCAATTTTTTATTTTTTCTGTTGAAAGGTAGTCATATTAACGTAGCAGTGTAAAGATGCTCGAGGGCTATTGGCATCGGATCTCTTAGTTTTGAACCCTGGTCAAAAATGACAACTGCGGTGGCATCACGTTCTCTCGAAACGAGAGGACATTTAAGCCTCGACAGAGTTAACATGCATCGACCCTCTCTGCACGGCGCTTTTTCAGCGGTATTCCTTGTGATAGAAACAGTACAGAAATACGTAACTCATCGCAAATTGAGACTGAAATTGAATAGCAGACTCCAGGAGATTCCCTGGAGTTAGCGATAGCTTTCTGGTAATGGCAATGGACTCGTGACCGTCGTGTCATGAATTCAAGCCCTAGCGCCACTAAAGATACGCCGAGGTGCTGATGTACGTTAAATCAGTCAAGACCCAAAGCCCTTCCGTTGGTGTAGTGTAGAAGTTCAGAGAGGGGTGCCAGCTCAGGTGCATTCCTTGTCAGCAAATTCTCACTGGTATTACCAAATCGCAATTCTACTCGACATTCGTCCAACCAAATCAAACCAAATAATTATGTGATTTTAACCGCTGCAAGTTCTTGCTTTGAAATTCGTGTATACTCGTTAATATTAGACAATATATATTAATGCTAATTTAATGCTTTTTCTGCCCTTTTTGGAACTTAACCATCCTTTGGATTTCAACATTTTATGGCATGGAGCCACCTTATATAATATCGACTGTAGGTAGCATATGGTCAAGGATTGTAGCTGCTACCTCGAAAATGTCTAAGCCTCAGTTGTTTATACTAGTTGCTGCAAATGGTGCAGTAATATATTTCTGTGCCAAAATCTGGTGAGTTATTTTCATTAAAGAAGTCATATTGAGGTTAATTACATTAGAAAAGTTATTTAAGTTCACACACACACACTTTCAAGCTAATGAAGGAAGAAGTTATTTTGATTATTTCTTTGCTAAATTATTTTAAGTGTATATATCTAGATACTTCTATTTTCAAAGTCATCAAAGTTTTTACCGTCATCCAATTATAAAATAAATATTTCTTATAAAAAAAAAAACTTTAGAGCGAACCCAGAAAAGAAGTATAATTGTTAGAAGTTACTTGTATCTTCAATCAACATTTCCTCCATAATATTTAAAACCCTCTCATTCATAAACTATCAAATGAGTAGGTAGGAATAGGGAAGCCAAAATTTATTTTATTTCATTGATTTTTTACACCCACTTAATATAAAAGCTGAATTACCGTACAGATGAAAATGGTTTAACATTATTTCTACAATAACAAAATCTTCAACCTTTTAAAATGACTAAAAAAATAAAGCTGGTAATTTAATATTGGTACGCTACTTGGTGTTTTTTTGTAATTGTACCAAACGGACCTTTAACGTTCAGTCTAATGTTACCATATTGAAATGCTGTCAGCCTAATTTGGCGAAATTTTAATGCAATTTGGAGAAAAATTCCTTTACGTGCGCATCAAATTAGTACACTAATTTATTAGGAACTTGAACTTATAGGTAATCCTTCGGCTATCGATCTTTTAAGAAATCATTAGTTTCCCTAAATTATGCCTTGATGCTAAATCAAAATGGATATTTCAGTTTTTTTTTTATTAAAGAATTCTACATGTATGGTACAGATGACGGGAATTTCGTGTCATCTGAAATTGGAAAATATGTAAAATATGTATTACATTTTAGTTGCATTGGATAGTTTTGGAACACCGTGATTTTTCTGGATGATGTCTAGATGTGATGACTCATCTATTTAGTACAATTGAATGCGAAATTTCTTAAATTTATTATGACTTTAAATTTAAAATTTCTGTTAAGTATTTTTCTAGTTGTATAGTATCTCAATGCTGGTTAACTCAATGACTGTATATTAGTCTCGTCAACTGAAGTAAGAAATTTGAGCATTGTAAATCTCCGTAAATCCTGCCATTTAGAATTATTGCTTATGGGGAAAAAAACTCTGAAATTCACTACATATAGTATTAATTTTAACATTGAAACCAATTTAACTCCGGTTACAATAATTAAACAAAATGTGGTAAAATATAAAAGTAATGTTTTAAAAAATAGCCGGCTGGGTGGCGTGGTTGGTTTGTCGCTGGCCTTCTGCATCTAAGCTTTCGGGTTCGGCCGCGGTAGCCAAGTCGTCTAGGCATCGGGTCATAACTAGCGTGTCATGAGTTCGATCCCAGTACCATTAAAGACCCGCCGTGTAGGGGAACAATGCAAGTTAAATCTGTCGAGAGCTCAAACGTCCTCCCTTTGGTGTGGTGTGGTAGTTAGGAGAGGGGGTGCCAGCTCGGGTGTCATCCGCATCACTTGACCATGGTTCAAAATTACGTGGACCGTCGCCAAAAGCCCTCGTGTAGCTGAAGAGTGCGACGTTATTATTCACTCACTCGACCCCGGCACAAGTCTGTGGATTTTCGTGATGCAAAAAATCAACGGTGGCAATGTCGTATGATTATATGGCAAGTAAAATATCCCTAGAGTGCCTGTTTGTCTTGGGTGATGTAGTCAAACTTAAATCCAAAGACAGGTTTGCATCGTCAGAGCCCAGGTGCGTCCCTCTAAGAAAACTGAGCGTCAAAATTATCAGCTGCAAATGGTATCCGCCTATAGGGTGCAAAAGGTGCAGCACTATAAAATACTAGCTTCCAGGGAATGTACTAGGTTTTCAATGGGAAACTCCAATCCGCAACCCATTAGAAATTGGAAAAAAAAGTTTTGAAAAATCAGTAAAGCAAAAGTTTGTATTAATTTAATATCAGAGTGCTATGCACCCAGTTTATGTTCGCCAAGAGGGGAGATATATAACTTTACAATATGGTTACTTTGATATTTTATCGTGTATCATATGGTTGCTATAAGGACGAAGAATATTATAGGTTTGATTATTGGTTTGGTTGCTTCTTTCTCGGCAACCCTATTTTTCTTAATTTCAGACTATTTTAAATCGATTTCTTTTTAAAGAGTCTGTTTGTATTTTGGGCGATATATAATGTATATAATATACAAATATGGATATTTTTAATATCGTTTGAGTAATACTTTAACACTTTCATCATGAGGGATGAGAACTCGTCTTCCAGGATCCACAAATGAATCATTCTAGTTAATTATTAATGATTGAAATGATTTTTCAAGGAAGTTATATTGTTTAATTTTAACGCTGTGTGAAGAGCGGCGCAGCCTCTTGGCGCAGAGGGTGGATTAAGGCACGCCGTTGCCGCGATGCAAGTGTTAAAGAATATATTTTGTGTGAAGGATGTACAAGGTTAATTTTTTAAATATTAGGCCAGTGCTTTTAATTACCGAGCAAAGTCCCCCTTTAAGGTTCATTGTTTTCTAAAAGCAATGACTTTTTCTTTTTTTAATTTAAGATTTCACTGAATCGAATTCATAACATTCCTCAATTATTTCTTCGTGTGGGGGAGGGGGGGTTCTCTTTTGAATTTTTTTTTTTAATTTCACTTTTGAAGCAATGAATTTTCAATATTTTGCTAATTTGTATTTCCTCCGGCATTTCTAAATTCCACAGATTTGTTTTTTAAAAAATCCTGATACTCATCTTTTTTTTTTCATACTGTTATCCACAAAAATTAAACTTAACTTTTTTTCTTTTATTCCATTTAAATTCTAGGCTAAAACATTTAAAAAAATTGCGTCTGGGAAAATAATTTCCCTACATTTATTTTCCTGACTATTTGTCACAGCTAGGCCACCATCTTATATTCTATTTTAATCGACAACAACCGCTGCTTGGCGCGTAGCACTCCGAAATCAAATTAATTCCTATAAGTTTTAATTTATTTCAGAAAAACTTTTAAGTAAAATTTAGAGATCTGAAATTCTATTCAGGTTTCCTAAATTCAAAACATTAAGAATTCACCAAAACGCGCATGATTAAAAGTGACTACATGATAAATATTTGCATTCTTAACTTTCCTTTCATGTCTTAGAAATAAAAAGCATTTTCTTAATGTATTTGTTCTATCTCACTAGAACTTTTGTTATTTATGCAAATCTCTGAAATCTACTTGTCTTCTATCCACTATTGCAACACCCACACACCCACTATGTCTCTCTAGTTAACAAATTTCCTAATATAATATCTCTAAATTAGCGGTGGTTATAAATCTGAAGTAAAAAAATTAATTTCCTAATATTCCATTTTTATGAGCTCACTTTTGGAAAAAACATGAAGTTATCTAGAAAAATACTTGATTTGTGGGAAAAAATTGTTTGAAAAATTTCAAAATACCATTCGAGATTGCGTTTCTCAACCAATTTTCACGGCACAGTTCTTAAAGAAATCTACATTGAAATCTGTTAATTCAGAATTCTGTTCAAATCTAATATATTGAGCAATTTTTAATGTCTTGGTTTCAAGTAGTCAATTGAGTTAAATGTAAGAACTCCAAAGCATACTGAGATTTTCTTTGAGTTTCAATGGTTCAGTTGAAGTTTTAACGGTTCATTCTGAGAATCTTTCCAAAGTTATACATTTGGATAACTTTGGAAATAGACTTCTTTTAAATTAGAAAGCAAATAACTTGACACATGTCATCAATATCTGTTTCGACTTTATATATATTGAAGTATGTCGATGATCAGGCTGAGTTCGTATCTCATATCAATGATTAAAATGTGCGAGATAAGTTGGAGAAACGTATTCACACACACACAAATTCCTTTTTTTCGACGGATAGCTTAACTAATGGGAAAAATTGTGTTTTAAAATTTTTAAGTCAATAATTATTATAACCACTGTTGATAACATCTCAGCTGAAATAAAACTGGTAACAATCGATGCGCCTGCTTTCAAAGCAGTCTGGGGTAAGAACGAAACGGCTTTCGTTCATACACACTGTAACTCTAATTTGATTACTATATTTTCATTATTCTGAAAATAACACACATTTAAGATTTAGCTTAAAAGTAACTTTTAATTACAAAAATCATCTGGATATTTAAAATTTGTATTCAAATTGTATATCTAGTTTGTATCTAATTTTATTCTTGCATTGTTGTATAGTTGGAATGTTCAACATGCAGCGCTACCCTAATGAATTATACTTTTAGGGAAACAGACTACGTATGAAAGTCAAACACTGTTATTGCGTGCAATGAGTTGCCAAAATTTCTTTTCCATTTTGATCCACCTTTCGGCAGTGCTTTGCCTTTAAGTACCAGTCGGGTATAATTAAACTGCCCCAATAAATTGCCTCCCAAAGCGCAAACGGGTGAACGGAATGCAACTAACTTTTGTATGTGGGCTATACACGGAATATCGAAGAAAAAATTTAGTGAATTCTCAAAACTTCCCTTTTCGGGAAAAACATTAATATTAACTCAATAAATGACCACAACAGAACACAGAAACAATATTGACAATCCAGAACAAGAATGACGAGGAATAAAATGCTAAACTGGGAAACGTTGTTGGAGCAAAATGTAGAGATTAGCATGTTTGAGAAGAGGAAGCTTTATACAAAACGGGTTAGTTTGTATCGACTTCCTCAAAGAATAGCCAGAGGATGAATGTCGCCTGGAATCCACACCAGTGACATTTTAGAGACTGTAGGGGAAATTCAGTGTGGATCCGCGATAAGCATTCCCCTTGTTTTAGTAAAATGGCTTCACAAAATAACGCACATTCAAATAAAGAAACAATCATTAGTGTAGCTGAGAACGTCGACATAAACATGACAACGTTTTGAAACGACGCTTGGTGCAAAACTGAACTGTTTTACATGAAGCTTCCTCTTCCCAAGCATGCAAATTTCGACATTTTCTCGGTTCGATCCTAGTACCACTAAAGATCCGCCGTGTAGGGGAGCGATGCACGTTAAATCTGTCGAGAGCTCAAACGTCCTCCCGTTGGTGTGGGGTGGTAGTTAGGAGAGGGGGGTGCCAGCTCAGGTGTTGTCCGCGTCACTTGACCATGGTTCAAAATTGCGCGGACCGTCGCCAAAAGCCCTCGTGTTGCTAATCAGTGCGACGTTAATATTCACTCACTCACTCGACATTTTCTCCTACAACTGACAGCTTTTCCCAGTTTTGCATTTTATTACTCGTCATTCTTATTCAGGATTGTTAATATTGTTTCTGTATTCCGCTTTTTGAGTTAAGCTTCATGTTTTCCCCAAAATAGGGAAGTTTTGAAAAAATCCTTTTTTTAAAAAAAATTCTGTGAGCGCATCTTGTGCATAGCCCATTTACAAAATTTCATTGCATTCTGTTCAACCGTTTGCGCTGTAGGAGAAGTTTAATTATAACCACTTGTGTGGTATATATTTACTCGAATGAATTTCAGCCATAATATTCTCCTAACGTTGCTACAAACGTTTTTGAAGAAAAAACATTATTCCCCGTGTACTAGTCTATCTTATTGTCATGGATAGATTATGGGTGGCCGCTATAGCCAATGGTCAGACTCCTTTCTTGAGTTAGAGTCCTAGTGCCACTGAGGGGCCGCGGTAGCCTAGTGGTCAAGGTATCTGATCGTGGCTGGCATGTCATGAGTTCGAGCCCAGAACCACTAAGGACCTGCCGTTCTATACACGTTTGATCTGTCGAGAGCTCAAACGTCGACCCTTTGGTGTGGTGTGGTAGTTAGGTGAGGGAGTGCCAGCTCACAGGAGTCGTCCTCGTCACTTGACCATGATTCAAAATTACGAGGTCCGTCGCCAAAAGCCCTGAAGTAGCTGATGTGCGACGTTAATTTTCACTCACTCACCCTAGTGCCACTGAAGACCTGCCTTGTAGAGGCACTCGTACACGATAAATTCGTCTTGGTACAATTCGGAATATTGCAGTTGCCAGTCACTTGACCGTGGTTCAAAATTACGAGGTCTATCACCGCTGGCCCTGGTGTTGCTTTATAATAAGACTTTGATAAACTTGCCTACTGGATAGATTACGGATCTGCTTGCAACTGTAATACAAGATCTTTAATGGTATTTAAGATATGTAAGTCGTCCATCGAATATAGCGGTTAGCGACGCTGACTGCTGTGCCGTAGGGCCTGGGTTGGAATCCCGGATAAGGCATGGATATTCGTAAATGTATAGTGCCTTCGTGGTAGGGAGGTACTCCAAAAAGCCGTCGAGCCACAAGTCCTCGTGAGGTTGGAAGAGAAGGGAGAGCCTCTGACCACTCTTGGGGTGTTCTTCCTCAACATTGGGGTGGTACCGAGCCAAATCGTACTGTCACCTGCATGGTGCTCAAAGCTACGGCTAAGGACAGGCGTACTATCCAGCCCGATGCCATGATGAATTTCGTGGGCCTCTGACTACGTCAGGCAGGTGACATTAGCAACAACAAAAATATGCTATAGTAGATATTTTGAATTTATTTTATGTAAGTGTGTGTTTTTGAAACTTGGCGTTTATGTCAAAAGTGCCGATTCAAAATAGTCACTCGTCTGATTGATTTGCACGAATTACATGTTCCTTGGACGCTCAAGCAGTCTTTGTTATTTCCTGAACCGTGTACTTTACAGCGAATTTACTCTTTATTTCCCTTTTATCAGGATTTGTTTCCACATTCTGTAACAACTTTTTTGTAAATTCAAGTATTCGACGGAACTTGGCCGAATTTGTTGTTTGTAACTGTAAAACCAATCTTTAGGACTTCGTGAAGTTGAAGAATTATTCTTTTGTTCCAGATTACGCTCTTATTGAACCCAGCCTACCAAAATCTTCTAAAATGAATCATTAACTTTGTCATTTTTGAAGTGAACTTCTTTAGCGGCGTTGGGCAATTTTTGGTAGGGTAAAATCTTATGGGTTCGCGTTACCGACATGCTCTGACAGCGCACGCGCAGTGTGCTGTTTGCCTTAGACACTTTTGGATAATTCAAATCTCGTGCGTTCGCGTCACCGACATGCTTATAACAGTATATCTGTAGCTATACAGCTGACTTATAGTGCTGTGTATATCTTATAACTGAAATTCAATGTATTTAGTGAAGTTCAATGCGTATATACTGTACATTGCTCGTTGCGATTCCGAGAAGGGGCAATAGATATTAATGGTTGCCGTTTACATTTCGCCTGAAAAATCTGAGACGGATACAACAATTTTTATTCGAAGATTTGATTTATTGAAAAGAAGGTTCTGAAATACTAGAAAAAGATTTGGTGAAAAATATGATAATGTACCGATGATTTTAAGTGGAGACTTCAATATTAACTTTGTAGATGATAAAAATCTACCACTAATTGAATTTCTAAATGAAATACTTAATTTAAATATGTCCAATGATTGAAAACTCAGTACTACAAAATATAAAACGACGATCGATGCGGTTTTTACAAACGCGATACTTAGATAAATTTGAATCGAACATTCTCCTTTCTTTAGTTACCATAAGCCTATTGGATCTTTTTAGAACAAAATGAAATAATTGAAAGTACAAAAAGTCGCAAGTATTGTTGAAATTAATGATGACAATGATGCAAACAAATAAAGTGTTAAAAATCAGGTACATTGAAATTTAAGTAAATACAAATACTACCCATAAACAATGATTGTATATTAATTGTTATTTCAATTGAATTGGATGTATATTTTGTCATGACCTTGTACAGCCCGTAATATATTTGAATAATAAAAAACCATATAAGCATGTGCATTTAGTTGTTGCTCGGAGTGTCAATAGATGTGAAAACCAGATTGATGTTGATAATTTTAATTCAAACATTATGAAATTTCAAATTTTAATACTAAAAGTTCTAAGTTTTCACTTCTATCGGCAGTCCCTAACTGCCATTTTTTTTGTTTGTTATAGGTATTATAGTGAAGTATATAATCCCTGGGAAAACCTTAAAATGGTATGGGCTAAGCGAACATTCTGGTATGGATCGTACAAGGACAACTTAAAACGAGTAAGTAAATAAAACTATTTGCTACTTTTTAAATGGTGAGAAAACACTAACTCAACTACGATTCATTAATTTAAATGTTATATACACCTACCACCTTTTTCATATAATAGACTTCCTTATTCATACAACGATCACAAAGTAAAAGGAGTCCTTCTGAATCAAGCTTACCGATTCCTCTAACATCATAAACTCGCATGTAATAATCGGGTGATTGATTATACTAAAACAATGCAAACATTCGCAACTTGAGAACGATGCATATCGTGTACTTCAAGTCTTTGCGCACTTTAAAAAAAAAACTTTCACGGTGTAATGGATTGCAAATAAAACTAATACCTTGTAGGGGTATCTTTTTGTAATCAATATTCATCTCTATTCTGTTAAGAATTGCACAAGTATTCAAAATCTTAAATCCTAAATAAATCGTAAAAGGAACGTACAATTTCTTAAAAAAACTCGACTTAATGTAATTATGTCACAATAAACGGTCTTTAAAAGTACTACTTCAAAACTGTACGCTGTCTTGACAGAGGGGGGGGGGAGAGAAGTTGCCGATTGTACATGCTAGCCATTCTTGTATTTTCATGTTAAGGTGGATTTTTTTTTGTTTGCAAGCCGGGTAATTGTGAAGAATTTTTGATAAGTATGCCGATTTTCACAAGCAAGATTTCAATAATCTTACGATGAACATTTAAAAATGCCTGTACCCAGTTTCGACGGAAAATGTGTGTATAAAATCCTTATCTAGAAGACACTGTTACTTGGTCATCGGCGAGAGGACTCTTGCCTAACAGTGCTTGGTTATTCGTGCATGAAAAGCCTATTCCTATAAAGATGCTGGTGTCGCAGAAGATAGCTTGCCACAATACCTTAGTGTGTTATGAATTTGAGTCTTGTGCCACAGATTACCCTCCATATAGAGGTTGATGCACGTTAAATCTGTCAAGACTCGTATTCGTCCTGTTTCCGTGGTGTCGTAGTTTGGAGAGAAGAAAGCTCAGGTTTTGTCTTTGTCACTTGATCGAGGATCAAAATAACGCGTTCCGTCGTCAATAACCCTCATGTTTATGCTTTTTAGTAACATAAACTCGCACTCATTCACGCCACAGAAGATCCTTGCAGAGGGTCTCATACATTTTAAACTCCTCTTGGCTCAAAGTCCTCACGTTGTCATGATGTGGTAGTTTTAAAAGTGAGATACGAGCTGTGTGGAGTAGTCTTCGTCATTTGATTGCGGTCTAAAGTACGAGTACGCTTCCAATGGCCCTCGTGTTGCCAAGTGCGACATTGGAAAAATTGAATAAAAACATAAGAGTTTACTGTTTCTACTTTTAACCCGTTCAGGACCGTGATCACATGTTTCTTCCTTAAGAGCCCACAGTATCATATACGTGATTGCGCTTTCCCTGCTCGGAGGCCCATGATCACACCGATGTTATTTGAATTTGGAACGCTTGTAAACAATTTATTTAAGGTACTAGATGGTGGTAAAAGTCCGTTTTTCCCCCGAATGTTTCGCAAAACTTAACTTTAATACGGGCTTTTGGTTTCGAGGTTTTTAATTGGATCCGGGATATTTATGAATGTAAACAATTGCACATGTTTAACTTTTTGGAGAATTGGGCATTTAAAGGTTCGCGATTTATTGCGATTTATTTCTTGATCACTGTTGAAAAGGAAGCAATAAATTGGCCAATGTGGTTTCCTCCCGACTAGTAACCCTATATTTAAGCGAATGTAATCATATTTAAGTTTCAGTTCTGTCTAATACTTGGTGTGTTATTTCGCTTAAGACGCGGAGTAGATGCGACGTTCTTTACTAGCGAGCTGAAAGCAGCAATATCCAGACTTCTAATAGCCCTTATCAGGGCTGAAAGGATTAGAAGTCAGCTTACTGACTTCATCATATTTTTCAACTCCTTTACCCAAAACTGACCCGGACCGAAATATGGAAAATCTGTTAGAAGAAATGGACTTGTACCCGCCACACTCACGACCAGGCACACCCCCAACTGACCACAACGGTACGACTGAGGATTGGTACGAACAGCCAATATCAAACTATTTACCGCCATCCGTGACGGCTACAAAAGGATCATGGAGACCCTAGAAATGGACCGAAGCCACAACCCTGACGACCCCCTGTATGTAAAGATTCAAAGGGAGCACGAGGAGATCTCTGCACTTCTAGAAAATGTGGTGAGTGATTTTGGCTCTATACCAAGATGTACTACACTAGGCTGCCCACTACACACTTCACCTGCTAACACCCCAACACACATACCTAAAGCATCACCACCTGGTACACCCAGATCTCATATCAAAAGGCACAATGACGGATTCATCACACCACCTGGTACACCCAGATCTCATATCAAAAGGCACAATGACGGATTCATCACACCACCTGCTAGCAAAGCCGCTAGAAAAGTTCTCTTAAAAGCTCCAGGTATGGCATCAGTCAGCCTAGAAAATGGGTTTAATTTCCCATCTAATGAAATCGACGCTGAATTCCCAGCTCTACCAGCCACACAACCAGCCCTCACAACAAATACCAACAATAACGCCGCAGTACAACACCCACAAGCAGGAGTGTCAACCTCGTCCTCTCAAAACACACACCAAATACCCACTATTCCAATCGCAAACCAAGGATTACACACCGGAGTGACACCCTCGTCACCACAACCCGCTAACACTCCAAAACCTAAGCTGCCACCACCAATTATGCTCAAAATCACAGATTCATACCGCGAACACATCAGCACAATCCCACAATTTTACCCAGGAATAAGAACCAAAACCACAGGAGAATTCATTAAGCTATACACAGACGAAGAACACGACACTCTAGTCGACCTACTTGAAAAACTCGGATACCAACACTACGTAATAACACCCAAATCAAACAGACCAATCAAGGTAGTAATTAAAGGACTACCTAATAACACAAAATGCACTGAAATTAAAGACGATCTTGTACTTCTCGAATTTAACCCTGAGAAGATCATTCAACTTATAGGCAGAAAAACAAAACAACCATTACCCGTTTACTTGATCACACTTCCACGCAACATTCATAACCTTAAAATTTTCAACTTAAAAACTATAGGCTACATGAGCATTAGGGTAGAAGGCTTCGAAAGTAAAGGAGTCGCCCAATGTTTCACCTGCAACAACTTCAACCACACTTCTGAAAACTGCCACATAAACCCCCGCTGCTTAAAATGCGGAGAAGCTCATATCACACGCGATTGCCACATCAAACAAAAACTAGAAATCAAATACTGCATAAACTGTCAGGTCTACGGCCACATGGCCAACTGGCAGGGTTGCCCTTGCTACCCAAAGCCCCCTAAGGGCGCTGCACTTAACAGAAACAAAAACACATTTACAAATATATTTAATAGCATAGTCGGACCGAACACATCATACGCACAAGCGGTCACACAAAACACCATTCACACTAATAAATCGCGGCAGCACACAGCACTCAAAGAGCTGAGAATTCACTGCAAACTGAGGCCATAACTGCTAAACAAATAAACCCCATTCCTATTCAAAATTATCCTCTGAATGCTGCTACTAACATCAGTATTCAGTAAACTCTTCAAATAGCCATGTTCGCACTCGCTCAACTCTCTCAAGCCTTTAGCGGAGCCTCTGGGATAGCCGGAAATTTGAAACAAATCAGTGCCGCCCATGGCAATCCTAACCAATTATACGGCCTAATCGAGGCATCCCTCAATAAATTTAATGCGTAAATCGTCACCCATTAGCCTCAGTTTGTGTTCTTGGAACGCAAATGGACTGATTAATAGAAGAATTGAACTTCGTATTTTCATAGAGAAGCACGCCCCAGATATTATGCTAATTCAGGAAACGCACCCGAGACCGGCCTATAACCTTCAGTATTCCAAATTACCACTGCTACAGGAACGACAGAATCACGGAAGACAGAGGCGGGAGGCACTCTCATTCTCATTAAAAACAATATCAAACACTTTCACCTTCCAACACCACAATTACAAGCCATATAAGCCACTATTATTAATGTCACTCCTCCAAATCACAACCCAATTTCCATCATTTCTGTGTACATTCCTCCCAGATCAGACACTAGCATTTTCACTATAGACCTCGAAAATCTCATTCAGACCAGCAGTGACTGTGGGATCTTTGGTGATTTCAACGCCACACGCAGCGCTTGGAACTGCTTACACAATTCCACTAGAGGCATTAAACTCTTAAACTTCGCTAATCAATTAAACCTCAACATTTCTTATCCTAATATACACACTCGATTTGGTAACGGTACAGCTAACACAATAGACATCGCGCTCATCAGAAATTTTTTCTACCCTTTCGACATCTACACTACTTCCGATCTCTCATCTGATCACAATCCAGTCCTTATTTATTTTAAACTTAAAACACCTACGTACACAAACAACCCCAGAGCAGTCTCCACCGGCTGGTCACAATACACTACAAATTTAAATAGTAATTTCTCTCTTTTTGATTTTCATCCAAACAGCATTACAAATTCTACTGATCTGGAACGCAAACTGAAACTTTTCTAACACAGTACTCGCCACCCATAGCCACGCCTCCCGTCCAATAGGAAACGAGCACCGCAGCTACACCCCACCTCACATTCACACGCTCATACAACAGAACAAGCTTCGTAAACTCTATCAGCGTACACTAGACCCCACACACAAAACAGACTACAATCGCGCACAACAAATTGTTAAAAACACTCTTAAAAATATTCAAATGATTCTTGGAATAAACGGCTGGAAGCACTTAATGCTCAAGACAACAGCCTTGGGAGCACACAAAAATTTTTCAAAAACAAAAGGCATCGGATACCACCACTCAAATGCGTCAGGCAGTACAATCACAGACAAACAAAAAGCAAACATTCTAGCAGACACACTTAAAAATAATTTCACAGAAAACTCACCACAAAATAAAGATGACACCACAGAAGACGATCACATAAATAACAGTCAGCAATTTTCTCTCTACTAACCCAACTACCTACCTCGATTCCGTCCTGACGGACGAAATCATCACTTACATTAAAAAATCTAATAGTAAAAAAGCTCCCGGCAAGGACCTCATTACTAACAAAATGATCAAAAATTTCCCTCTTAAAGTTGTACTAATTCTCACAATTCTCATTAACAAAATTATTAAATTTAATCACTTTCCTACCTTATGGAAACAGGCTGCAATATTCTCAAACCTGGTAAAAATTCAAAATTGGCTGAGTCATATAGGCCAATTTCCCTACTTTCTAGCTTAAGTAAAATTACCGAATTTATCATCCTCAACAGACTTAAGGATTTTATCTCTCAAAATAACATTATTAACCCAAACCAATATGGATTCACTAAAACCCTTTCCACTACTCACCCTCTTCTTAAACTGACTGAAACTATCACAGCTGGCTTTGAAAAACAAAGATCCACTGGGGCCGTCTTTTTAGACATTCAAAAAGCATTTGACAGAGTCTGGATAAACGGCCTCGCATTCAAACTTATTAACTACAAAATTTCCCACCACCACTCACTCACCTTCTCCACTCCTACATCACTAACCGCACCTTCTCGGTGCGAGTTAACGACACTTATTCAGATACAAAAACATTTATGCTGGAGTAATCCAGGGATCGTTACTCGGTCCCATCTTATTTAACCTTTACCTAAATGACATACCAACATATTCACTCACTGACATCAATATGTACGCAGATGACACTGCGGTGCTCGCATGTTTCAAAACAGTAACTTTTGCACTAAATAAACACCTCGCACTCCTAGAAAATTACTTCAACAAATGGAAGATCAAAATTAAGGTCGACAAATCTGCTGCGGTCGTTTTTACACGAAAGCGTACACTCCCACCTCCACCCACAATGTACAACAGAATTATACCCTGGTCTCGGGAAACGAAATACCTTGGTCTCATTTTCGACAGTAAACTTACATGGAAATCACACATTTTACACGCTCGCGACAAATTCCGGAAAGTAATGTTTAAACTCTTCCCCCTAATCAACTGGAATTCTCATTTATATTTGCATAACAAAGTGCTTCTCTATACAGTCGTTTTGCGTCCCATCATGTCATACGCATGTCCAGTTTGGGGTTATGCAGCCTAGACCAATATTAAAATTCTAGATACCGCTCAAAATACTCTCATCAGAAGGATAGTTGGCGCCACTAGACGCATGCGCAACGCCGACATTCGTAATTGTTTAAATATACCATCCTTTAAGCAGCATATCCAAGATATCTCGATTAAATTTTTTGATTCACTCAATAGCTCTGATAATATTAATATGCAAAGCCTTGAAAATTATACAGCCAATATTAAGAGGAAGCGACGGAGGAGAATTCTCCTGGACTCGTACAATCCTCCATAACTTAAATTTCTCTTTTTATTTGCTAAATTCAATTCTCTTGACTATTTTTCATCCACCTTTATTACATTCAATGTTAACTGCTCTTGTGGCGGAGTGCTCAGAGCTCCCGCTACACTCAAGTCTATAACTGCAGCACTGCCGTGCGCGGTCAATTGCGAAGGAGGGTGTCTGCCTCGCAGAAACCCGCCGGTCACTTTTTTCATACTTAAATGTTTTCCCCCTACTGGACATTGCATCACCACACATCATTACACACACTCATGGGGAGCCTTTTTTGAGCCAATATCCTCATCACTACTACATCCAAATTGGAAGACACTCTCTCTTCCACCAGATTCCAAAACCGAGCCGCCAAAGATCATCGCCTCGAAGCCCCGCCTGCCGCCACTCGTCCAATTGCCAAGCTCCATACTATCCAGCATGAAAATGCAACTTAACCAAGACCTATACAGAACTTTTCTAGCCAGATAAGGGTCTGAGGGTTCGCAGAAACCCATGTACCCGAAATTATATCCGTAGATCCGTAAAATACTCGGTGTGTGTTACGGTTTGTGTTTTACGAGCTCTGTGTGTGTGATGTTAAGAATTTTAAGTTTATACGCAGGTAATATCAAAAATAGTCTGAAATTAATGTAACTGTGTTGATGTGTGAATAAACTGTCTTTAATTAACCAGCATTTCATCATTCCTGGCCCTAAGATTTTTATTATATTTAATTGTAAATGATGAATACGCGCAACAATCACTGCTCCCAACAGTCATGCACTTCGGATACATTCCGGCCAAGTCTTTTTGCCATATCACGAAAAGAAAATCTACCTTCTCGTAGCCCTATTACGACCTTGTTCTAACGATGATGGCTTCTTTATCCTAAAAGCTAACAGCAACTCGATACGTTAAATTTCACAGACAAATAAAGTTAACGCACTTTACAGCACGCATTTAAAGCAACCCTGATTT
This sequence comes from Trichonephila clavata, assembly GCA_019973975.1. Classification (NCBI taxonomy): domain Eukaryota; kingdom Metazoa; phylum Arthropoda; class Arachnida; order Araneae; family Nephilidae; genus Trichonephila; species Trichonephila clavata. Next base: position 6,816 of record BMAO01020920.1, on the reverse strand, counting down.
CTGAAACTTCCGAGTGGCGTTACTAGTTCACTCTTACACGTGAAGAGCTAAATTTTAATCGATGTCATATTTCAGATAAATAAACACGCCTATCAAGTTTGTTTTATCTGACACGAGTCTTTCTTGGCCGTGGGATTTTTTTCCCGTCTGTTTATTTTGAAGCTGGTTATTATAGGAAGCACTTAGATCCAACCGCCCAAGTTGGTATAGTTGTCGGTGACCCTAACATAAACCATGGGTTAGATTCCTGGAGAAGGCATGAATGCTTGTAAATGTATAGTGCCTACATGGCATGGGGGACTAAACAGCCATTGAGCCGCTATTCTTCTCGTGAGATTAGTGGAAGCGGAAGAGAGGTGCGTGGCCTCTGACCATCTCCAGGATGTTTCCCTTTAAAATTGGGGTAGAACTGAGTCAAATCGTACTGTTACCTGTATGGTGCTCAAAGCTACGATTAACTACTAGTGTATATCTAGCCTTTTTTACTGCAAAAATTTCCGTGAGCCTCGATGCGAATTCGTCCAACGGGTGGCATTAGCAACAACACAACACCGAGGTAGATTAATTTAGAATGGTGTAGACCAGGGATTACTGAAGGAAATTCTCTGATGTTTAAAAGGTTTTTGGTATTCCAGGATATATTGGAGGTCGATGACAGCTTTATTTTAAAATTTTAAGCATTGTAACAAAGTTTGTTTATTTACGGATATATGATCCACACGTATCGAAAGCCTAATGTGATTGTATAAAAAAAACTTTAATCGAAAACCAATTTTATGTTCATATTCTTGAATTCTTTATCAAAGCTTTTGACCAATTAGAATTGGTTATTTGTGTTTTTTAACATAGAAAGACGTAACACTGGAAGGAGAGTATGAAGAAAATTCTTTTACAAAGGAGTGTCTGTTGGTAAAAGCACAAAAGTTGGATACGAGTTACGGTATTTATTGCAGAAGTTGACGTGTGAGCTCGCAAATAATTGAAGGAATATTGAGCTTGAACTTGGGTATTTCATTCGCTGGTAGTCCTAAGTACCTTTTAAGGTACATATAATCCTAGTTTAGCTTGCGGTTGCCTCAATGTCATCTTTTTAGCAAGTAAACACTAACTTCTGTGAATCTGTTTTGTAATTGTGCGACTCTTGTCAATGTGATCTCCGGAAAACCATTGTATTAACGTAAAATTACTCTTTTATTGCAGCCTCTTCATGAAGTGGAAATCAAAAGATATGAAGATTTAAGAAAATTTATTATATATGGGTACGTATATAAAAATAACTCTTCATACAAAAGTCATCCCTTAAAGTTTTAGTTCTAAACTTTTTTAAACTTTTCTCGCGCCGAATTCTAGGTATTCTCAAGGAGCTTGCCCATTTATCTCTATATGCAAGCCGCATTATGTGTCTGGTATTAGGTCGTGTGCATCAAAAAGGGTAAGTATCCATTTAAAGTACTAATAAAAAGTTTTGAATTCTAGTGTTAATCATTTCAAACTTAAATATACATTATGATTGGAAATTTTTAATGCATAATTTCACATACTCGTTTTCTTTAACAAACGTGTATTTAAACCTGGGATTAAATAGTGAAAAATATTAAAGCAGAAAGCTCATGTCTACGAACTCATTGTTGCTGTCGCGTTTTGCGTTCAATTCCGGATGCTATCGAACATTCGCCTATATAGAAGTTGGTCCATCAAATACCTGTCATGTAGATGTGCTGAAGCAAATTACATTTGTCGAAGTTCAACTGTCATATTGGCGCGGAAGAGTATTTGGAGACCAGGATATCAGCTCAGTTGTCATCTTGGCCGTGACTCCAAATTGCAAGGTCCGTCATGAATAGCCTTGGTGATCCCTCGAAATGGCAACTTTAAAATAAAGTCAAGTTTCAACCAGTAACGTAAAAGCCTGTGTGAAATAATCTCCCGGGCAAAGTAAATTAAAGTAGGCCACGAATCGCTCGCCTACCTTCACATAGTCGAAAAGGTTTTGAGTCGTCAGTTTCAATCTTGTAGCCCTCGCCACCCAACAGTGATGTCCCCAAATTATTAATGGGTGAAAAAAAGCTGTTTTATAGTGATTTAATAGAGTATACATACAAGAAAAATGTGTTCAGTTCTTTGATGGCAAACGTTGAAAGTCTAGATTTTATGTTATAAATTTCAGAAAGATCCAAATGGTGGGACTTCGATAAATGCATTGGTGCTAACAATTGTAAGTGATCACATTCTATACGTAATATTTTCATCAGCATTAAGTGATACTTCCGTCATTTTTATTATGCATTAAGTGGTGATACTTCCATAATTAATACCACTAGTCTGAATCCATTCGCAGTGAATATTCTGAAAATACTAAAACTCTCTACGTTTCATAGGATTCAATTTCAGTGGATCTCTTCAAATATTGGTATTGAAAAAAATGAGATTAGACACTTTAGCCAAAACTGGTGCTTGTGATCCCTCTATCATCTGCACTTCTTGCCTATTTTGAGCTATTTTCCAGTCTTCGTACACCTAACAAAAATCTCAACTTAGCTTTAAATATCGTATTTATTTCTTACTTTAGTACTTATTAGGACATCTTTTAGTGTTCAAAATAGCTTTTAAATGTTTTGGTGTAGATTTAATGAGTTTTTGTAATTTCTACATCGATTTTCCTCCATGCTTCTGTTATTGTTTTTACTTCCCATTATGTCATGTTTTCTTTATTTTAAAATCAAATTCTCACCAAATATGTTCTACTGGGCTAAATAAACTGAGGTTTTTCAGAATTTTGGACAGTTATAGAGACACCAGCGGCGTACACCGAGAGCAGAGCGCTTGGTGTCATTATCCTTGTAAAAAATGTAGTCTCCTATATCCAAATTTTCGCCAGTTAATTTACAATTTCACTTTAAAATATTTAAATAGAGCTGATGATTCACAATACCATCAAAAATACCAAATTACCTAATTTTGAGGCCGATTTACACCTCAACGCAAGAACTTATCCATCTCCATGCTTAAGCATGGAGATGGAGTTCTTGTTCCACATGAATTCATGGGATTAAATTCCTCATTTTTTCATTTACAAACTTTTATATGCCAATCAGAACCAAAAATGTTTAATTTTCCGTCATCCCAATCAATTTGCTGTCAATTTTGAATTTTCTGAAACTTAATCCCAAGAATCAAATTGGATCAATGAACCATGGAAATGGAAGTGTTCTTGCGTGGAGGTGTAAATCGGCCTCAAAATTAGGTAATTTGGTATTTTTGATGGTATTGTGAATCATCGGCTCTATTTAAATATTTTAAAGTGAAATTTTAAATTATCCGGCTAAAATTTGGATATAGGAGACTACTTCATTTTTAACAGGATAATGACACCAAGCGCTCTGCTCTCAGTGTACGCCGCTGAACTATAACTGTCCAAAATTCTGAAAAACCTCCTCAATCAGTTTATTTAGCCCAGTAGAACATATTTGGTGCGAATTTGATTTTAAAATAAAGAAAACATGACATAATGGGAAGTAAAAACAATAACAGAAGCATGGAGGAAAACCGATGCAGAAATTACAAAAAAACTGATTAAATCTACACCAAAACATTTAAGTTATTTTGGACACTGAAAGATATCCTACTAAGTACTAAAAGTAAGAAAGAAATACAATATTTAAAGCTAAGTTGAGATTTTTGTTAGGTGTACGAAGACTTGTGAGGTAATTTTTTAATAGCCTTTTGATTATTAATATTTAGAAATAATAGTTAAATCATTTTAAAAAAAATAAGTGTAATTCTATTAAGAACAAGTTGCAGATATCATTAAAAAAATTACAATTCCAATATATTAATTTTTATTTGTCGAAAACATTAAATTTTTTAGGAAATTGCAAGTGTACGAACACTTTTGGGGTCCACTGTATAGAATATCTGGGGTTCTAGACAGGATCTTACAAATAATATATTGTTGGTTTGGGAGCTCCTTAGACTATATAAAGTAATGGATATGATCTAGCCCTGTCAATCTCGGGATGTACAGCAACATATCACGAGATATTTTTATTTTAACACAAAGTCTTAAAAGTTCATTCTCTTTGTTACACAATAGCTCAAGGTATAGTGTTGAGTTCATCTTAATGTTACTATTCTAGGGAGATATAACTTATGTTGGCATATTTAAAGGCAGGGAACAGAAATTAATGGAAATGATCGGAAAATAATGTACCAAAACTAATGCATGTTTGTAATCTTTTCACCTGCATGGCCGGAATCTGTTACTATCCATTGACAACTATTCAAATATTCGGCATACTTTCTTACGGAAGGAGGTATAAGGATCTAAACACACAATTTAGATTTGTTTAGAATAAGTCTCACTGGGAGAACCCGAGTACTCTTGGTATTTATAAACATTGTTCATGGGAGGAGAGAACGACACCTACTGATGACCTAATCTATTAACTTAATCATCAAGTTCTAAAGAGTTTAATGTTCTGGTTTCATTACTTAAACGAGGCTTATGATTACCAAAATTGTTGTGCTGGCGAGACTTATTCAAAGTCTCCTAAAACGAGTACCAATGGTAATTATAACCCTAGATTATGAGCACGATTCCAGAATATAAAGTTGTCCAAAAAGTATGACAAAACGTTTTAAACTTAAATATTTTTTCACTTATGGTTTTTATATTCCATTAAGAAAAGATTAAAGTTTCTGCTTAAGAAAATGCAAACTAGATGGCGCAAAGTTTTCATTTATCAATGTTCTCATTCATGCCTTCGACGCAAGAACAAGCATCAGATGTAGCATGATCTACCTAATTTAAATCTGACACACCACGAAAAGGGGCACCACATTACACTCGAATTTTGAAGTGAAGGGAAGCTCCTCTTTCAATTAAGCATCCGGGGAAGTTCAATAGCGTGGTCATTTGGATGCAAAGACATAACATCTTTGGACATATTGTTGGGATACGTACAAATAACCCCCATTGTTTTCTAATCTTCAATCCGTGACACTGATGAAATGAAAATTTGAATTACAGTGACCATTCAGATGGTAAGATGAACAACGATCCATAGAATGTGGTTAAATATCTCGTATAGACTCGATGTATTGCACGCAAATAATAGTATGCGAAATGAAATCGAGCAAAAAATCCGTTGTGAAAAAAATTTAATGCGTTTCTTTCTGGAACAAAAACTGTAAGTGAATCTTTGGATTTTCATAATTAATATTTGAAAGAGTATAATATTTAAATTTAATGACTAGATTACCTGCAAGTATTCTCTTGTCTCATGAACGTAATACTAAATTACAATGACTGTCAGTTTTGAAGCTGTAAGTTAACATTCCTTTAGAAAAATATGGGGAAAACCTGCGATCTTCTAATTTTGTCATTATCGAAAATTTTCGTGCCATTCTTACTTGAAATCAGAAATGTATATTCATATGTTTAATTTGTTTTAGGTATTCATTACGGGTAATGAGGCCCTTGATTCAACATTACGCTACTTCGATACGAAACGTTGGCAAGATGTTCGGAATAAGATCAGGGAAGTGTTGAGTACAAAAAATTGGATGTTTGTGAGTTCTTTTTCCTCCGTAGCTTTCACCATCAACAGCAGTTTTATCTAATTCATTTACTCGATTATTTATAGAATGAGCCATTTCTTTAATTTTATATCACGTCATTGCTTTTTTCAGAGATATGCATTTGAAGACATCGTCGAAACTATGTACAAGCAGTTGACTATTATAAAGAAGGATTACGGAAATGGAAGACCGGTCGATGTGAAAAGGCAAGTGTTGTCTAGATTTATTTAAGTGACGAGAAATATGGACCTGGAGTCAATTTCTTCATTCTAATTATTTTTGACATGACGACAAGATAAACTTCACATTGCTTAACTAAAGTCATTCGAAAGTTCTTCATATGAAACAACAGTCACATTTCTTAAGCTTTAATGAGGGACTTACGGAAGTAAGTCCCTCATTAAAGCTTTTAAAACGTCTCTCTTAAGCCTTTCGAGTCATAAGATCGTCATTTTTCTACACTCGTAAACTTTATTGCCAAATAAATTGCATCATAAACTGTATACCTTGCACTATTTCGGACAGTCACATGGCGTGCAATCAGTTTGTACTGTGGTAAATCGTTATGCCTTGCGATGCAAGGAATTGTGGCGCATCTTTTCAATCTCGGCACTGGTCTGTAAGGATTTTTTCTTTGCTTGTAAATTTGGATGCTTCCACGTCATTGTATACTTCAATATAATGTACTCTAACTATGTTTTCAATTGTGTATCCAGAGGAATGCCCATTTCAACCTCCATGCTCCTCGCTCTTGCTTCCTTCATTGAACCTGCAACACTGGTAAACAACCGTTTGACGAGACTCGACCTCTTCCCCAAACACGGTCTGTAGGCGTTCATGGATGATGGACACATTAGTGCTTATTCATTCCAGATATCAGCATACACTTATATTGGTGACAATGTTGTTGGCACACCTCTGTTATCGTGATTTGTTATCCAATTACCATGGGCACGCCTTTCTGCAGCTATACTCTTCAGTGTTTTGCGATTTTTTCATTATTTGATGCTGGAGTTCTGTTCGTCGTTTAACCAGCATCAAATACAGTTTCTTACGAGGATTGTTTCTCCTGGTGTGCTATCTTAGCGAAATGACGAACTTACTTTCGGAACATCGCTTGCGAACTTGAACTCGGTTATAAGAAATGCTATATATAACTGGAAAATACATTTTTACTCTATAAAGTTTCCAAGTGTGGTATATTTAACTGCAAACAGTTAGAGACTGTTAACTGTG
>BMAO01020919.1:0-34437 GCA_019973975.1 Trichonephila clavata | reverse complement strand
AATAAATAAAATTGAAGTGTCTGTTTGTAATTTCAAATTAGCAGCTTTTTTACTTAATGCACTAAAGTATATACGGTACTCATAACAAAAAACCAATTTTAAAATTTTTGTCTGTCTGTCTATCTGTCTGTCTATCTGTCTGTCTGTCTGTTTGTTCCGGCTAATCTCGGAAACGGCTGGTGCGATTTTAAAAATTCTTTCACTAATGGAAAGCTACATTAATGGGGAGTAACATAGGCTATATTTTATTCCCGTATTCTTACGGGAATGGAAACTATACGGGTGAACGTGAAACTGAATGCCAAGATGAACGCCAAATTGAACGCCAAGCTGAGCTAATGAAGTCGTTGTTTTGGTTACTGGCGATCGATGCTCTTCATGAGACATAACAGTGTTACGCGCACATCATAATTCGCTGACACGTGCCATAATTTTTTTTTTTTATGATAGTTATCTCACTGTTCAGTTAAGTAGAGCATCGGCTGTTTTGGATGCACTTTTAAAAATAATAAATCAAGGCTTCATAAGCAAAAAGCAATGCAAGAAACAAAAAATTGATAAGTTTTACGGTTAGTTTTAATCCTTTTTTTTATTTACATTTTTAGTCACATTTAAACAATAGTTATTATTTGCTTAATATTTATATTGTAATCGAAGAATAATAATTTTCAAGGTATGTTTCATTTTTCTACCTCTCTGTTTTTCTTAATTTCAAATTGTTCTTAATTTCTTAATTGTGAGTTTTTTTTTCATTTGTTATATTTAAGCTGTTTTAAACTTTAACAGCTGAACTTTAAGTATAATAATTAGAAATCGATGTTAAATATTGTTAGGTTTTTATTCATGAAAATATTTTAGATTTTGATAAATTACTCTTAGGTTATTTTATTTAGTTAACTGCGTAGGTAGTTGTTTCTAAAATAATTCAAATTGTTCTTAATTTCTTAATTGTGAGTTTTTTTAATTCGTTATATTTAAGCTGTTTTAAACTTTAACAGCTGAACTTTAAGTATAATAATTAGAAATCGATGTTAAACATTGTTAGGTTTTTATTCATGAAAATATTTCAGATTTTGATAAAAAACATAGCATTTATGATGATGTTCACAATCTCAATATAAAAGAAGATTCGTGGTTGTGTGAAAGATCCATTTTAGCACCTATAAACGACCAGGTTACTGCGCTTAATCAGCGCATGTTAAATAAGCTTCCTGGTGAATCACAAACATACCTTTCCATCAATACAGTTTGCAATCCGGATGAAACGGTTAGTTATCCAACAGAATTTTTAAACAGTATAATTATGCCTGGTCTACCTCCTCACAAGCTAGAACTTACGATTGGCGTTCCCATCATACTACTCCGTAATTTAAACCCACCAAAACTTTGCAATGGTACTAGGTTGCGAGTAGTGTCATTGCAAAGAAACGTTATAGAAGGTCGTATAATATCCGGATGCAGAAAAGGTAACATAGTACTTATACCACGAATTCCCATAATACCATCGAATTTCCCGTTTGAATTCAAAAGACTACAATTCCCTGTAAGTGTCAGCTTTGCTATGACAATTAACAAGTCACAAGGGCAAACGTTAAGCAAAGTTGACATAGATTTAACTAAGAGTTGCTTTTCACATGGCCAACTATACGTGGCATGTTCACGTGCGAGGAATGCCACTGGCGTTTTTGTTTTAGCTCAAGAAAATCGTACACCAAATATTGTATATAAAGAGATTTTTCAATAAATTTAATACTGGTATATAGAGAGGATGTTCAATAAATTAATACGAAAAAACCACACAAAAATTAACAAAAACAAAGTAAATAAAAAAAATAAAACAATAAACACCAAAAAGCAGAAAGAACACAAAAATATAAAAACAAAACATTGATTCACAAAGTAAAAAAATGACATTAAACTCTCTCTCTCTATATATATATATATAGCGTGTATGTATTTCTTAACGTGGAATACAGAATTATTAAGTTTTCGTAAGATCTGTGAATTGAACAAAACACTTTTTTGTAAATTTCTACGTGAACGAAGTTGCGGGTAACAGCTAGTAAATAATAAATCTAAATTTACAAATACTTGGGTAATTCGAGTTCCTAGCTAGTTAAGATTAGTATCGTTCTCTATTGATAAATGATTTAAAGTCCTTAAATGAAAAAAATATCATGAATAATTTGTAAGTAAACTAACAATACAATTTTTAATTGAATTAAAAAAATTAATTACAATAACTTTTCAGTTAATGTACTATCTTAGGAATCTGTTTTTAAAATGGATATTCTTTTTTCACGTGAGGCATTTTTTAATATTCTGAGGAAAAAAAAGAATTTTTGTTTGCTCATTAATAAATTTTTACTTTATCAATCTAACCAATGTTATGTGTTTAATTTTAAATATGCGAAATTAAAAAGAAGAAAATATACCACGAATAAAATAGTATGTTAAATGATGAAATATTAAAAATTTGAAAAATATAACTTAAGATAGATAGTGTAGTGAATTGTCATCCTTTTTAAAAATGAATGATTTATTTAATTTACTAAGGAACAGAGATGAAACCTAATTTTGACTAACTAAAGGCAAAAACAAAACTATTCATTTTGAAATCCGTCAGAAATGAATTTGGTTTTGAGTTTTCTTGAAGCAATAAATAATGCACATGACACACTTTCAATCACAGTATCATTAAGTAATAAAATAAATTTTTGTTGATGACAGAAAAACTCAGATACTGACCAATTACAAAATATATTATTAAAATTCAAAATTAAATAAAAATTTAATTTTGCTTAGATAATTTAAGAGAACATACAATGGTAAAAAGTACAAATTGTTTGACCAAACTATTTCCAAGTTTACCTTTTTAAACAATTATAGAGCAATGAATACTAAACAGCTTTCAATTTTTTAAGAAACATATATTTTGGTGCGTTATACTTCTATGTTATTGATGTTATACATCGAAAGACATGAGAATTATTCCTCTAAATTAAGAAATAATTAAAATATAATATTTAAATAACTTACTAATGATCTAATTAAAATAAAATTATATTACACAGTTTATTTTCATAGTGAAATAGGTTGATTGCCTAAAACAATCAATGCAAATATTTCAAAAGTTAAGTGTTTTTGTATTATCCCTAGGAGACCAAATAATCTTAAAATGAAAATTGTAGAATAATTGTGCTAAAATAATAACAAATTGATTACTAAAAATATTGTCCACCACTGACCAGTTCGTTTACCCATTTTCCAATAAGAATGCAAATTCTACATTGAAATAACAAATGGTCTCCAAAAGCAATCCAATAATTGGCCCATTTTTTGCATTTCATGCAAGTACGAACGTTCTGATCAGACAGGCCATGAATAATTGAATGAAAAAAGTGGTAATCTTCACCGTATCTAGAGAACAGTATATTGGGTTAGTTTCTACCCCATTGGTAAGGCAGGCAAACCTTTTTTTGACTCTCATTGGCCGATAGAAACTTCTGAAATTGCTGCTTCTCAGATTTAGTTTTAATATTCATAGCTTTAAAAAAAGCTGTTTTTATTTTCGTAAATCTTTCATTCTTGAAAATAAAATATGAAATATGTTAATAAATATTTTATCTCAAGTAACTTATTTTAATCTAAATTCTTTTATCTCTAAATTTCCTAGCTTTAAATTACTCATGGACAAGTTAATCATTTCATGCTATCTGTAACACCCTCAAACAGGTGATAAAAGTCCAGACGGGCCAAGTACTCCAGCAAATAAAACCAGCTACAATTGGTTTTCCCATTTGAGTGTTTTTACTGGTACTGCAACACGAGGTCGAATATTATAGAGTTACAAAATTTCTCATCCTTACCCTCTCATATTCGGGTCGATTTTCCTTTAACGTTTTTCTCAATTGCGTTAATTGTAGTGTTAGCGTTTCCTCATGATGGTTTCCTTCGGTTTTAGCAGTTTGTTATGCTCTATAGCCAGACGGTTTCATCAAATATACACCATGAGCTTTGATCCATCCATGAATATTTGATGTTTTCGCCTTTGATGTTGATGCATAACCGGGTTTACCCACCGATTTCTTACACTATGAACAATCGAAATGAATTTACTTTTCATCATGTTACAATTCGATGCAAAAAGCCTTTTACCTTTGAAGGGCTGTTTTATCAGGTGAAAAATCCCTTTCCATGTGTTTTAGCATTAATTTATGTGTCACCCGATTTCCTTGCTTTTGGTTTTTTCCAATGGGTTTGAAATTCTAATATTTATTCTTGCAATTGACACGATTATGCCTTCAGAAGTATTTTTACAATTATGCATCTTCAAACGTTCCTTCACTTTCCTTATTCTCCGTGTCAAAATCACATTTTGAAATCATTTGAACAAGTACTTTCAAGTTGAATTTGTTGGAGCCTGGTCCCTACAAGCCTAGCTTAGCAATAAATGAACTTAAACTGCTTTTTGCATCAAATTGAAACAGAAAAGTAAAACTTTCATCTAATTAAATATCGTTGACACAGTGGAGCTTAACAAAGCTATGTTGCTTACACTTTGACAAAATAAGAGGCACTGAAAACTAAAGCCTTATGATGACGCTTTAGTATGAAGGTGGTCAGAGTATGATTCTATGGGATTTAATAATAGTTACACCAGGGACGTCTTAAGGCTTCTTTAGGTCCTCGGCCTCAATGCAGAAGTAAGTTCAAACTGTGACCGTTAAAAGTAAAAAGAATATAGCATACATTGCTAAATACTAGCATGAACGGTAATCCCAAACAAGTAAGTGAGCACGACTTACACTCTCGCAAACCTAGGCATAATCCAGCTCGACCAACTGTCACCTTTCGACTAAATGAGTAATGGTTGTGTATGGTGGCAGGACTAGGTCTAGACATGGACGATGGTAATCTCATAATAATGTAGTCATGACATTGTTGCCAGTTGGCATACAGTTCTAAATTCCCAGTTTTTTGATGAATATACCCGGAATAACATATGACCATAAAACTTATTCTGATCATGATCTTATTGAGGCTGAGTTGAGAAAGAGACGGAGGTCCTGGGCCCAGTTGGCCTCTGACAACTGTCACCTTTCAATTAAATTAGTAATGGTTGTGTATGGTGGCAGGACTAGGTCTAGATATGGACGATGGTAATCTCATAATAATGCAGTCATGTCACTGTTGCCAGTTGGAATATAGTAGGGAATTCCAAGGTTTTCGGTGAATATACTCGGAATAATATATGACAATTAAATTTATTCTGGTCGCTATCTTTTTAAGGCTGAGTCCAGAAAGAGACCAGGCTTCCATCGAGACCGAGGTCCTGGGCCCAGTTGGACTATGCCTTAAGATAGGGGTCTTCGCTGGAGGGCCACATCAACAAATCCATAATGATGCGCGGGCCTCATAAATAAATTTAATATAATCCACGGGCCATACAACTGCCAAAAAATAATGTACTCAGGAAATTTAAAAAAGAAAGGGTGGTTTGTTTTACAAGACTACAGCCGATTCTACATACAGATTTATACATATATAGGTTTCAAAAACGTTAAATGGAAGTCGAATTAAAGTACTTTGCGTGTTAAAGATAAAAGTCCGCCTTTTCTTCTGAAAACTTCTAAGATTTTTGCAGTCAGATTTTTTTTGTTTAAAATTATTTAAGACACAGCAAAAATTTTGAAAAATTCGTCGTTTGGAGAAAATTTTATCTCTAATGGATACTAAGCAAATAGATTCAAATGAAGGGCCACTAAAATGCCTTCAGAAGCCCATTTGTGGCCTACGTGTCACGGGTTGAAGACCCTTGCTTTAAGAAATAGGTTTTTTCTAGTGATTTCCTTAACAAGTATCTCTACACCCAATAGTTTTACTTAATAATTATTAAGTCTTTGTTTATTGTTACATTTTCCATTGGCAAACAATTGTATAAATTCTTTTGTATAAGTTTTTCAGTCAAATAATTTTTTATTTGTTTTATATTTCGATCCATTTTATTCAGTTTAGGTTTTTCCTTAAATGACGCCGTTGTGAAAAGTCTTCATGAGCTTTTCAATTAACCTTCACGAATTTATATTTGACGCATAAAAAAAAGGAAAAGTAGATTCGTTTGAGAATCAAAAATTCTTTCACTCGAAAGTGGGGAACGAAAATAAAACAGTTCTACATTTCCTATTTATTGGAATTGATAGATGTGCTGGAACGAAATAAAAAGCGTTTAAATAAGTCCATTGGGAATTTCATCACATTTCCCCCCCTCAATACTCAGATTCCTTTTTCATACTGGAAACTCAACCTTAGAAATAAAAACTGTGTCTTTTCTTTCCAATGATAAAATGAATTATCGTTGCTTTGACTGAAATATTCTTTCTAATATTTAAAGATGAATTTTTGTGAGTAGTAAATTATCTTATGCTTTTTCTTATTTTAATATGAGCAATGATCAAACTGGAAACTATATATATATTGCTTACTATAGTTTGATCATTACTTCTTGATTACAATCTTTGTTCCTAAGGCCAAGAGTTTGCTATCGTACTACTGTGATTATTATTTATTACTCTGTTCTGACTAGTAATACTTAGGTTTATAACTATTTGTATATATGATTATGGATCATATATATAAATTGAACTGTGATTTTGAGAAATATAAAAAAATGTGCACTAAATAATCTTTTGCTTAAAAGAATTTTATAATTGTATAAATAAGCATTTTAAACGATTAAAAATAATACATTTAAGATAATAATACATTTTAAATCAAAAAAAATAATACTATTTAAAGATTAAATAGCCTGAATATTTAATAGATCTCTTGGAATACTATCAGACAAAAGGAATTTAAATTTCTCTTAATTACATCAGTAATGCAGATTTTTGTCATTTACAAATGTATGAAAATCAGAACTGTGCTCGTTCTAAAATATTTTATGATTAATATTCATATTTTGTAATAGATAATTCTATGAATTCAAATATATATATATATAAATATTATTACATAAAATCTTTAACTGAGAAGTATAATGTCATCCTAATGTCTTATTAAATGATAAAATTAAATAAATTATTAAGCAAAATTCGGTTTATCCAAGTAAGAAAGAAATTTAAAATTGCTTAATTATTGCGTTTAATAATCATAAAAAAATTAAAAAAACACTTGAATTTTATTTCAATTTAATTTAAAAGTCTGATTTTTCTTACTCACTGTTTACAACAAATATTTAAAGATAAATTATTTAACGTAATTATTACAAACTTAACGAAATATTTATTATTCTTAGAATTCAATCAATGTTTCTACTAAACATTAAATGGAAAATATTTATGCTATTGCATATTTAATAAGTATGTGCCCTATTATTATTTTTTTTAAATATATGGTAATTATCTTTACGGCTATGATTTGAAATATGCTAGTAAAAATTCAGAAATACAAATGCTGAATGTTCGAGAAAGATTAAATTATGCTGAATATATCTTCAATTTTCTATACATAAATAACAAATACTGAAAAATAAATATTGGCTGTCATATCAGTTTATGAAAAGAACCATTTCTCTTTCTCACTTGATTTATATACGCCCTTCGTCAATTTTTCATCATTATTTTGTGCGATGCATTGTTTCTTAAGTATAATTTATGCTCTTATTATGATAAATATTTTTTTATTATCTATCGATTCTTATTAATGGAGTAGATAGTCTATGGTTATGTATTTGTGTAGAAAGCGAGTAGTAAAAGAAAAGGTGTGAACACAATAAATCCCAAACAAACAATGAGTATAAAGTTTCTCAACAACCAATAAAATTTTTTTACAATAAATGCTAAATTTCTTGTTTGATTTGAATTATGTCGAAGAATAATTCTAAGTAATTTTTGACAAAATGTTGTTGTATATATATATATATACTGATCTGAACTGAACTCAGTGGCGCAACAGCCCGTGAGGACTGCTGTGTCTTTCTCAGCTTTCGTGACTTTAGACGCTGGGGTGCATGTGCATATGTTTCGGTCAAGTAATCAGTCTGACGCGAAGCCCCCAATGTTCAGTTCCCAAGAAAGTTTGATACTCATTTTATCGACAACCACTGAAGGGATGAATGCCTGAGTCGACCTTGCCCAGCCTGGGATTTGAACACCTGACTTGTGGTGTGGAAGCGCGATACATTACCAATCAGCTACTAGGCTTATATATATATATATATATATAAAATATATAATATATAATATAAAAATATATATAATATAATAAAAATAATATAAAAATAAAAATAATAAAAATATATATATATATAATATATAATATATATATATAAATAAAAAAAATATATATATAATATATATATATATATAAAATATATATATATAATATATATATATATATATATAATATATATATAATATATATATATATATATAGTCAAAATGCCCTCTATTTGTGACTTGAACATATGTAAAATAAGGAAATTTGTGTAGGGAAAGCAAAAAATGTCCCAAGCTTTTGTCATCATCGAAGGCTTAACAGCCTCGGTTGGACCTTGGCTTTTCCAGATAATTTTTTCGAGCAGTTCTCCTAGTCACCTGATCCTACTAGTTCCATGAACTTATGGTTTTGAAACCTGTTAAGGGAGTCCAGCCATCGAAATCATGATCATCCTCTAGTTCTACTACCCAAATGTTTATGTTTGAAGATGTTATTTGTTGGGCTATTTATACACGGATGGCTTACCCTCAGCCCGCCTTGATTTATATTTCTGTCCTCGAGATTACTAATAACGTTCAACTCTTTCCATCCATGAAAGAATTAAAAATTTAAAATTCATCAGTTACGTCAAATAAAAAAAATATGTAAATAAATAAATAAAATAAAATAAAATAAATAAGCAAGTTTGCAGCTACTTTTGTGTCTGTGTGACAGAGTCGTTTCACTAATTTAAACAAATATTAAAAATATTTAAATATATTCATCTCCCTTTCATGTCGATTTCGAATAGGCCTCAAGAATTTCCAAATGGAAATGATTGACTTATAATGCAATATGAATTTAAACATCAGAGTGAAAAATAGATTTTTATTACACTCATGTCACAAAAGAAAAATAATCCAATTTGAGAAATCTTGTACAAAAAGTTGTGAGTGCTTTTAGATCATCTTAAACATGCAAATTGTTATTTTTTTCGAAATTGAAATATACACTCAAGAGCCAAAACATTATGACCACTCCTACCATTTTGCAATAAACTCGCCTGGATGACGGGGAATTCACGTGATCAGGTGGAAGTGGTATTTAACTGCTGCTGGAGAGTCTGAAGAATCATTCTTTCACTTACTTCTGTGTGTGATGGGAAAGGCTGCGGATCTAAGCGACTTTGATAGAGGGCAGGTTGTAATGGCTCGAAGGCTCGGAACAAGTATTTCCGAAACTGCACGACTCGTGGGTTGTTCGCGATCTACAGTTGTTAGTACTTATGCAAAGTGGATGAATGACGGTGAAACCAGCATTAGACGACTTGGTGTTGGACCTCCACATACTATCAAAGAAAAGGTCGTCGGAGCCTGTCTCGCATGGTGAAGCAAAACCGGACCCAGAGAGTGGCTCAGCTGACAGCCCAATACAATGCAGGGTCAAGTAGAATAGTATTGAAGCACACTGTTCAATGGACACTGTTGGATATGGGGCTACTCAGCAAACGTCCTACTCGTGTGCCTTTGCTGGCCAAGCGTCATCGCCACCTGCGCTTGCGCTGGGCCCGGGAGCATCGCGACTGGTCCGTGGATCAGTGGGAGAGAGTTGCCTGATCAGATGATTCACGGTTTGTCATTCATCACGCCGATGGCCGTGTCAGGATACGCCATATTCCAGGTGAACAGTTGCTCTATTAATGTACAGTAGGTCATACACAGGCTGGTGGTGGCGGTATTATGCTTTGAGGGACGTTCTCTTGGGCATCTCTGGGACCCATGGTTGTGGTAGAGCAGACCATGAATGCTACAGGGTATCTGAACATCACTGCGGAGCAGTTGCACCCTTACATGGCCTCTGTTTTTCCAGCTGGAAATGTAATGTTCCAACAGGACAACGGCCCGTGTCAAAAGGCTAAAATTGTGTTGGTGTGGTTCCAGGAACATGATGCTGAATTCCAGTTAATGTCCTGGCCTAACTGACCGGATCTCAATCCGATATAACACATTTGCGATGTCATGGTACGGCAGCTCAGAGTTCAAAGACCACCAATTCGCAATATCTCGGATTTGCGCGACCATTGCTTAAACATCTGGTACAATCTGTCGCCGGCCATCTACCAAGGACTTGTGGCATCCATGCCAAGGCGGGTTGAAGCTGTGTTGCGCGCCAAAGGTGGGCCAACTCGTTATTGACAGGTGTTCATAATGTTTTGGCTCTTGAGTGTATAACTTAACTGGCGAAGACCTACAACACTGATTTCGATGTTGAAATACACGCACTGAGATCGCCTTGCAAAAACTAAGTGAAGGAATTGAAAAACAAATATGTTACTAATATCTAAATAGATTGTACATTATTTGATCATTGCATGCAAATTGTTATATTATCCAAATTTGTATACTTGCAAAATGATGAAAACAATAATAATAATATTTTTCATTCTGTTTTAAATTTTCCCTTTAATAAATCTTTGTAATGGGTCCAAATGTAATATAAAGATATATATTTTTGTATGAGGCCCGTGATATTATAATGTTCTTCTAAAGTATCCTGCATGGTCATTTGGGTTGGCCAACCTTGGGCTAGCAGTGTCTAAGCGGGAAATATGTCCTGCAAATTTAATTCTACTTATTTTAAAAATTTTATTTCATCAATGTCCTTATAAATCTTTTGTTAGTTTCAGCATTTGTTTTTCTTCTATAAAAATAACTCTTTTTAACTCCACCAAAAATGGTTCTCAGGATGACAGTATTGGTCACTTCTTTCTTTGAAAGTGTTGTGACGGATCTATACGCGTCCTTCTATTAAGCTCTGGGGAATTCTTTTGGGCCAGCATTTTTGAATTAACTTTCTCCAAAGCACAGAAAGTGTGATTATGCAAATTAAGTTTAATATATATTCTTTATTCACGAGGTTGAGAGTTAGTGAAGTGAGAATAGATTGGAAGTGAAGTAAATTGTGAACAGATGAGAAGCGAAGTAAATCGGCAGTGAAACATATTCGTAAACAGTGTAGGAAGCGAGAAGTTAGAATATTAAAAAAGTGATTAGTTTAACTATTGTACAGCAGTTAAAGTCAACTTGTATGATAGAAGACTGCAAGAATTCAGGTACTGTGATCTTAATTCAAGTCGATGTTTGTAAACTATTAGTGTGGTCAGTAAATAAATAAGCTCTGTATAAAGTTATATTAAAAGTAGAGCTGCATGATTAAATATAATCTCCCCAAAGCAATCTTGTCTCACTCCCGTTCTATGACTGATCAAAGTTATCTTATTTAGAGTGTTATTTGTGTCTGAGTTGAATATAGTGATAAATAAAATAATTAAAGTTCATCATGTCGTCTGATCATTTAGTTCCTTCCACGCCTTTAGCCGGGTCACAGGGAAGAAGGGACGTAAATTCTTTATAGGTTCCAAGTCTCAGAATCACATAGGGCTTCAAACTTTATCAAACTTTTTGATTCGGTTGATTTCTTGAAAAACCGATATTGCCTTAGAGGATTTTTGCAAAAATGCCAGGTTCCGCTTTGGCTATTTAGGGACGATTCCAGCCACAGAAAGAAAATGTATTCGCAATAATTTCGTCATCAAGCCTCAGGTAAAATTAGGAGCTCGATTGATTTCTATATACAAATTCACAACAGTTCGTCAAAAAATCATGGACTATTGTTTTCCTTCAGTTAGAGTCAACGATATTTTCTTATTATCAGAGGAAATTCAATGATCTAGGCAATGTCTCTCCTGCAATCAAATGTATAGCGGTAGAATCAGCAAAAAAAAAACAACAAACAAACAAAAAAACCCGCTCCCCCACCCCCATAAATGGGGAGAACAATCAGATTTGCGGGATGTACAATTGAACTGATTATTGATAAATTAAGGCGATTAACGTACGTCTCTTCTTCAGCCCTATGACATCTATACATTTGGATGCTATTACACAAAGAGTTCTGTATCCAGAATATCGGAATTACATCAAATATGGGAGTTGTATATCGATAGATTTCAACTCTTAACGATCAAGTTTGAGGAATTTTTTTATTGCTTACAAAAGACTAAAGTTTCTTTTATGTGTGCATGTATAGTCTTTATATACTTTTTTTAATATGTCTTTTTGTGGATCGAAGCTGAGTTTTTCCTCAGTAATCTGTCATTTATTCACAATTCACATACATAGAAACTTGCTGCCTATCTGGTTTAATGACGTTGTCTGCTGAGACGTAGGGCCTGGGTTCGAATCCCGGAGAAGACATTATTGTTTGTATATGCATTGTGCCTTCACGGCATGGTGGCAAAATGTCCTCTAGAGAGGTTGGTGGAAGGGGAAGAGAAGGAACAAAGCCTCTGACACCCCAGGGTATTTCCCTCAAAATTGGAGTGGAACCTAGCCAAATCATACTGTAACCTGCATGGTGCTCAAAGTTACGGCTTTCGGCAAGGGGCTATACAACTAGCCCCTTGCCGAAATTGAATCTGGATTCGTCGCTGAAGACGACCTGATTCCATTCGGTTGTAATCCCTTCGAGCGCGACATCATTCCAAACGAGACCACTGTGAGTGGGTGTCAATGGCAATACACTTAATGGGCGCCTCGATAATAAATGTCCATCAGCCAGGCTTCTTGCGCTGGTACTAACTGACATAAAGGCCGCTTGTGAGAGTGTTGTCTAAGTATGGATGACGGACAGTGATACAGTTGGCACTAGGTGTGTGTGTAGTATGATGTGAAGATCTTCGATAGGTCTTCGAGGGCTCCTGAGTCAGGTCGCTGTGTAACAGACATCTGTCTTGTCCACGGTCCCAACATCTCCTCACTGTAAAGTCAGAACAGCCTAGGTGGTGATCTACTCACCGAACTGACTACCCGGTTTCCCTCATCCCTATGATTCTTCCCCTCTGGAGCTCTGACACCTGCTCATATTGTTTCCGATGGTGGCGTAATGACATCTCTAGCTAAAAACGTCTCTCTGCATCAGATTAAATACGCTCAAATAGGCTCTACTCTCTGCTGTTTTTTTTATCCATGATAACGAATTTCATCTCCCTCTATGGAATTACGCAATGCGCAATCATGCTGCATTGCTAATCCTTTACATATCTGCCAGACACGTACCTTCCCGCTTACTTCTTGGTGCGCAAATTTTTATGGCAATGAGTGTAATATTTACGTTTATAATATTAATGCCTTATGATTATTAGTCTTTAATTTTCTGCTTAAGTAGCCTCTAAGGCATATTATGTGAACTAATTACGCAAAAAGAAAATATTAAGTTCTATATCCTTTAAAACTTTATATAAAGAACTTTTGGTATTTGAAAGATTAACTTTCTTGAAACTCCTTCTGTTCTATTAAAAAGAAGAAACAAAAAAGTATCTGTGCCTCATTTAGAACAAATAAAACATATTTCTTAATATCCTAAGGACTTCTTATTCATGTAGTAGCACAACTGGGGACAGTAACTCGTTCAGAAACGAGAAAGTTAATCTGAAAATCCCGTTTTCACTAGAACGTGAGAGCAATACAAGTGAGAAAAATGATGAGGATGGTATGTCCTGAATGCGTTGGTTGCATTCTTAGTTCGGACACAGACGTAAAGGATTATGGTGATGAATGTCATCTAGTCACCAAGACAATTAATATAGTTTTGGTCTGTTATAAGTTCCGTAGCAAAACTGAAAAAAAAAAAGCAATATAAGATATGAATTGGTAGAGATAAATAGGTTAATATTTATTACGTGCCACAAATACACACTAAGTTTTTTATATAAAAGTACTATGTATAAAATTACATAGTTTTATATACAGGGTGACCAGCCTTAATGTGAACCAATAGCTAATTCCCGAACCGTTCGGTTTAGATATGCACTTCCAATTTGAAAAATGTTTTAAAACAGGTAAGGAATTTTTTTACGTGCTTTTCGAACCAAAAAAACCCATTTAGAAAACAATTACAAAACGTAATTTTTTATACGGTCCCCAGGTCCTATCACTTATATTTAGAAAAAGATGCAGTAGACAAAAACAAAGTAAACACAAAAAGTTTCATTTTATTACGATAAAAACTGGCCGAGTTATGGAACGTTGAAAATCAAAAATATTATCCATTTTCTCGGCAATTTTCAAGAAGCTAGTAAGGGGCCGTCTCCAAAGTGAAATTAGTTGGAACTCTGCTAGGAAACTTTTGCTCTTGCACGTCACTCTTATGCAAATCGTTTTTAAATTTAAAAGCATGCGTTAATAATACAATAATTGAGCACTTATGAAATAAAATTTATTCTGTGTATGTGTAAAACGTAGAAAAAATTAAATATTTTGGACGAAGAAAACATTTCAATAGGAGTTCCAAAAAATAGTCTTATATGCTACGGCTTCAGTCTGATTTGCTGCGTTTTTGCTGATCATGACGAACGTTAAAAATCTGTTGTGTAGTCGCTTTCAATTGCATTCAATCGTATTCTAATATTACGAATTATAGTAGGGGAGAACGAGATGTATACAAATGAAGAAACTGCGAAATGGTACTGTTTCATGGGCAGTGTAATCGAAATAAGAGAGAGGCGGCAAGACTTTATGCCATTTAATTTCCCACTCGAAGACATCCATCTTATTGCACAATTGCCCGTCCTGTTCAGCGCTTGTATAAAACTGGGAGTTGCAATAGACGTATTCTCTGTCTCGTGCCTTCACCATTATTTAAGTTAATTTGGTCATTCTGATATAATAAAACCCCTGATTCACACGCATCATTCCACATTATGCTATAATTTGGACGGAAAATCCTGTATTATTTTGCTGCTATTTGTTAAAACAAGGTGTTTTAATCTTTTCAGTACAAGTTGTATTTCTTTAGTTTATTTTTTATTGTTTGCCATACCGCAATACAAATTGTCAATCTATGATGTTTACAACGATGTTTTAAATTTTCTATGATTTTTTTTTTGCTCTTTCTGTAGATAGTGAATTACTGTGCTCTAAACTCACTTTATATACGACCCCCTTTTCTGAGCAACTCGAATGCTTCAAATTTATGTAGGCATAACTCGGCCAGTTTTTATTGCAATAAAATGAAACTTTTTGTGTTTACTTTGTTTTCGTGTACTGCATCATTTTCTAAATATAAGTGATAGGACCTGGGGACCGTATAAAAATTTAATTTTTGTAATTTTTTTGTAAATAGGTCTTTTGGTTCGAAAAGCACGTAAAAACATTCCTTACCTTTTTTAAAACATTTTTTAAATTGGAAGTGCATATCTAAGCCGAACGGTTCGGGAATTAGCTATTGGGTCACATTAAGGCTGGACACCCTGTATAGTACTTACTAAGTGAATGCAGGGAGAAGTAAATATTTCTCACCAATAATCTTAGCATACAATAACTTTAATATCACAGAATTTTATTCTCAAACAAAGCTTTTCTTTTATAGTTTAAATGTTTTGTTTTCCAGTTTAACCATAAAAAAATTGATGAAAAAAAAAAGAAATACGTTTGTCTGAAAACATATTGCTTCTCTCTGTAATTTTAAATTGATGAAATTATATTTATAATTCTCTGATTATATTAACTAAATGGTATCAAACTCAAAGGCTGAGTTGGTCCAAATAAATGAGGTTTAACTTAAGGTGGGCCGCAAAGAAAATCAAAATTCAGAAAAACGTAGGTTTATTTTGAATGATACATTATAATAAATATGTAAATGAGCAAGAAAAATTTAATGGCACTTGACACACTTTTCTCTGCTACTATCTTTCTTGTTTAGGGAGAAATTTTGATATATTATTATATATTATTGTGTGCCAAAATATTGACAGGACTACGATGTTTCTAACTCGGTTATTGCTTATAACCGATGTAACGTATGTGCGTCCCCCCCCCTTGAGACATCTGGGACTTGCTTCCACGCCGGTCAGTTTAGAAGAATGATGACACACGTGCAAAACACCTGCAGTCGCTAATACACTGCGACGGACGTGTCTTAATTAGCCCCTGCAACCTTTGACCCGAGGGAAGCATTTCGCCTCCACCGGATGTGGGGGTGAAAGGGGACGCGCGGACGTCGGTGAACCGCAGAGGGGAGACAACAGCGCGGAAACTTCGCCTGGAACGGACACCAACAAGATCCCTCCCTCACAAAATTATTTTGGACTTTAAAATCATCTCATAGTGAAACTTGTATATTAATGTAAATAATAGCTGTGACAATTAAACTAAATTATATTTCAAACACGCTACCATTATTGAATCAAACGTCACACCGAGCATCATACTTAACAGAATGCAAAAATGGTACATTTATTTTAATTTTCATTATTAGTTTTAACACTACTTTGAATTTTATAGTTGTGGAACACAGAAAACCTCCAATGCTTGCTTTTAATAAAAACTCTCTGCACGCTATGAAGAATGTTTCATATATCTTGAAAGAATTTCTCTCAAACAAAAAAAAATTTCATGTTCATACTTCTTTTTCATACGTGTGAGAATTGTGTGTGTGTGTGCATTTGTATATGCGCATACAATTTGAAGCATGGTGTAATACTCAGCCTTACATTGCAATGGGGATAGAAATAATATAGGCTTTTTTGTATTACTTTTCCATCCTTATTTTTTCTCAAACAATAAGTTACACATTACCTTGCCAATCCCTATTCTTAAATGAATATTTTCAAGAATCTAAATTCCTGCCTTTTCAATCAAAAATTCTGGCTTTCACCATAAAGAATATCCAGGATGAGAATTTTAGTACCATGGACAAACTGCGTCTCTTAAAAATGTATGCAAATCTCAAAGATAGAAAGAAGAAAATATCAGTGCTCATACAGCCGACGGCTGTGGCCCGCTTTCGGTAATCCGTTCGGTGGACGGACAAACCAGTTAAGGGGTAAAATAAAAATTCTTTAAAATGCAGACCAAAAAAAAAAATTACTTCAATGTGTAATATAAATACCATATATTTCCGAATATAAGTCGAAATGTATATAAGCCAAAAGTGCATCGCTGTAATTTTTAAACATGTCGCCATGAGGATAAAAGTCTTGTCAAATGATGGGATATTTCATAATCAAATTGCTATCCACATAAAAAGTCAACGATGATAGTTTTACTTCTGTGGTTATCCTCTCTTAAGCTAAACTATTTTTTCTGTCCATTTGTTGTCTGTATACTATTCAGACTTTCTGCTCCTCTTTTTTGTTTGGAAAATGAGCCGGACGAGAATGTATATGACACGGGATCGTCGACCTACGTCTCATGTCCAGGAGGTAAAACTTGTTGCATAATGATGATATACATCCAGACATTCCAAAAAGTGAATGTGAATTCTACGAACTATTCGAAATTCGGATCTAGACACTGACTTTAAAAGATTTACATGACTTTAAGATTTAAATTAGTTACAGGATTAAAACAACTTGCACGTGACTAACGGAAAGTGTTACAAAATCGTTTTGCATAAACTACAATTTTTCTCTAGATTAGCGGATTTGTATGTAAGCCGACTTTTTTACTTCAACTAACAAATTCCGAAAATTTCAAAAATATTTCGGCTTATACATGAAAATATATGCATTCCTTTTTCCTTTTTTGTTGTTTCAAAATACCCAAAATAATCCTTCAAATAAGTATTGTACTTTAATATAGTTTTTTAAAGCATCTAAGCAAACTGCGGTTTTTTACTCAAAGCATTTATTATTATTTTTATACTTATATTTCAGCTTTATACTGATGGTATACACCTATTAATTTTTTTCGGGTAGTATCAATATATATAAAAATTGATGTTTATATATATATATGAATTCTCTTCACAACTTCAACACCGTTAATTCGATCACTGTGAAAATTGGCATGATTATGTATTTTTTTCGTGGAGAAGGCTTCTGTACTGTCCTCTTTGATTCAGCTCCCCACCAGGTGGCGCTATAGCATATCAACTTCTACACCGTTCAATCAATCGCCAAGTTGCCAACATGGTCGCCAAAAATGATGCCGACTTGGCTCTATCGCCAACATTTCGCTAAATTCCCATTGAATTGCCATTAGAATGTAAGGAACGGCGTTGTTTGTGAATATTACAATTTCAACACAAAATTAATACAACAGAAAGTAATATTAACGTATTACACATCCAGATATAAATTGTTTACACCATTTTAAGCGTTCATTACACAAAATGTGTTACTTTTGCTGAGTAGAGATTAACTTAGGAAGGTGTTTTGAAAAATCGACTCACAAGACAGTTACGGGGTGTTAAAAATAAAAATAAAAAATCCTTTTTTTTATCAGCTATTAGATTTACAGACCTAAAATTTAACAAATATGGCCTTTTTTGTTCAGCTGAGATATGCAGAAAGCTTTTTTTGTTTAATTTGTAATTCAAGTCTATTTAACTCATTGAAAACTTCTTTATCCTTGAATCTATATTGTTTAATTTTTCAATTCACCCGTGTGAAGAATAGGTATACCAGCTTGTATCATATTTTTAAGCTAATTACTAAACAATCTTAAGTTTCACACACATTTTACGTTACTCAAAATTGGGGATTAAGATCACCTTTCAATGCTTGTGAAATTTTTTTCCAGAATTTGGGCAAAGTGTATCTTAAGCGAGAAATATTTTCTTTTAAGTAATAGTATGAAAGATTTAAAAATTAGAACACTTATTCACTATTTTTGTTCACCTAAATGATATTTAGCAAAATCATTACGCATGTGTAATTGTACTGTTATCTAAATGTCATTTTAGATAACAATACCATTGTTATTTAAAGTAATTTGTGTTGCTTTTGTTACAGTTTCAAGAAAAATTATTTTTCTACAATCTCGTTAACATTAATTTCTCCGATATATTTTTCTTAATTATTTTTTACGGTGAGATTTAGACAGACTTCCGAAATATGAACCAAAAAAAAAGATTTAAAATAAAGTGTACTGCTTTTAACAATTAACAAAGAATGCATATAAAAAAAACCTCTCTCTAATGGGAACGAAAGAAATAAAGGAAGCAATACTTTTTATATCCGATGCGGAAAATTAATAGGAATGAATACAATTCCCCGGGAGGAAATAGGCTGACAAATCAATGCAGCAAAAACATCTAAGGAACGATAACATCTCATTTCATGGAGTCAGAAGCAACAATAGATGATCTAGAATTTTTGCATTTTTTTGCCCTATATAAAGTCCCAGAAGGGTTTCCCCCCTCTTTTTTCATTACCTTTTCATCTTTAGTTTAGATGAGCTTGTAGTCCTTTATCCGTATAGAGTAAAGGAATTTTTCTTGATAATAAGTTCTGGAACTAGAAAAAAATCAATATCGATATTATTGGTAAATGATTACATCTCATGTCATTGTCTTTCGTTTCTTTTGTTTTAAGTCATACGATGAATATTTGTTCTTTACTTCAACTAAAACATAAGCATCAATTTTGATTATTTGTTTCCTTGGTTTAATCGAATTTATGTATTGAAGTTGAAAAAATATATAGTTTCAATTGTGGAAATGATGTATCTTTCTTCGAGACTTAAACATATTCTAAGCTAGCGTTGGGGATAAATTCTATATCGAGTATGATTTTAGGAACATAACAACTTGGCTGAAGTAAATATCTAATTTGATGCATTGAGTACTTCTCCCAAAACAGGAAGTTACATTTTTTAGAAAA
Source organism: Trichonephila clavata (assembly GCA_019973975.1). NCBI lineage: Eukaryota > Metazoa > Arthropoda > Arachnida > Araneae > Nephilidae > Trichonephila > Trichonephila clavata. Next base: position 14,573 of record BMAO01020919.1, on the reverse strand, counting down.
AATGGTTTTATTGATATGTAGCATGTATCCTAGAATCTAAAACATGTACTAAGAGCATTTGAAGTGTTTTGATCTTGCAATAAAGTTAATGTATTCAATATTGAATCCTATCAGCGTTTATATTGTTCCGGTTTTTGTGTAAATAATTTTAATCTACATGATAAGTTAATATTACTTTTAGCTGCATTGATTTTATGATAAAACTGTAATATTTGTACGCTTAGCATATGTAATATAGCTTATGTAATATTTGCATTTCTTCGAAAAAATGGTTTTATTGATATGTAGAATTATCTTAGAATCTAAAAAAAAGTACTAAGAGCATTTGAAGTGTTTCGATCTTGCAATAAAGTTAATGCATTCACTATTGAATCCTATCAGCATTTATATTGTTACGGTTTTTGTGTGAATAATTTTAATCTACATGATAAGTTAATATTACTTTTAGTTGCATTGATTTTATGATAAAACTGTAATACTTGCAAGCAACACCGTTCCTCATGTTATAATGGCGTTTCAATGGAAACTTGGCAAAATATTGGAGATACCTACAAGTTAGCATCATTTTTGGCTACCAAATTTGGTGATTTTTCGACCATTTTGTTGAATTGGCGATCACATGGATGCTTCTGGAAATTATTGGAGAAATTTATAACAACAAAACTTTAGCGGATTTTTCGAGAAAGTGATGGAAAATATAACTGCGCCAACTAGAAATAGAGGCCGCTTGCCGAAACTGAGTCAGTATTATTTCAGCTGTTGCAGACGTTGTCCAGCTGTTTCCTACAATCGAGCGATTGTTTTAAGATAATCTTTATTATTACGTACTTGTATTTTTAGACATTGATAGTTGTATCCGAGCACTGTAGAAGGTTTAAAACCATCTGGAACTTATTGTGCGAATTTTAGGGCTGTATCCTGTACTTTTTAAAGATTGTTTTTCTATTATAAATTCCATCTCTCTAAAAAAAACTGATCCGCTCTTTAGGACTGATAGGATAAAGTTCACTAACCTCTATCTACCCAGCAATATATGTAACTTTTGATGTTTCTTCCTTTCTTTTAATTCAGAAAATAAGAAAAATGAAAATTATTAACCTTTCATTTCGCAGATTAAATACAAGAAAATTTACATTTAAGAAGGAAGATTTTAGACGAGGAGACATCTTTTTAGACATATGATGTCAAATGTATTATTTCAAAACTAGTTCTGACGGATGTCTTCTCACGTCCATCGGCGTTTGGGTGTTAGAATAAAGATCAGCCATAATCAGAACAAATCTATTTTATTATTCTTTCAATCAATTCAAATGACTTTTGATAGGATATTGCGGTTTAATTAAGTATAGGAGCAAAAGCGTGGTAGAAGAGATACTTAATATTAATAATGAGAGAATCAAATCACTTACTCTAAGAACGTTTTGTAATATACGTTCTGAATAATCGTAATTCTAGTCTCAGCTATTCGACTTCTAGTCGATATTAATCTAATCCAATTTATTGACTAAATAGTCAATTAACAATCTTTAATTATTCAACAATTAGTCGCCAAGCAACTCTCGACTAGCTCACAGCTAATTTCCGCTAATCGCTAACTTCTAAACACTAACCCCTCATACCTAAAAGTTAATGCTTAAACATCATCCTTCATTTACATAAACCGTGTCTTCTTCTTCGGGAGAAAGTTTTCAATAGAACAATATTTAAAAGAAATAGTTTTTCCCAAGAAAATTAGTAGGAAGCTCACGGATAGACCCATTACATATTACAGTATACGAAATAGATTTATGTTTATGTATTCTTATAAACATAATATATATATATATGTTATACGTTTAAGTGAAGTAATTAAATTGTGATCGTAAAAAAGTTAGCATATAATTCTTACATTTAAATAAATTTTTAATAATTAAACAATGTTTTTAAGTTAATTTTTTATTGATTTTAAACATCTCGTTTAAGTTTTGCTCATAACTGAAGAAAGAAAAGAAACACACCTATTTATTATGGCCAAGAAGGTTGGTTCAATTCCATAGATTGACCGCGGTAATCTAGTAGTTAAGATCATAGACTCGTGGCTGGCGTGTCATGAGTTCAAGCCTAGTGCTGTTGAAGACTCACTGTATAGAGGGGCTGATGCAAGTTAAATTTGTTAAGGGTCAAACGTCCTCCTGTTGGTGTGGAGTAGAAGTTAGGAGAGAGGAGGGCTGCCAGCTTACGTGTCGTCCTCATTATTTAACCATAATTCAAAATTATGAGGATCGTCATGAATAGCCCTCATGTGGCTTTTTAATGTGACATTAATATAACTCTAACTTAATTCCAAAGAGAATGAAAGTGTGTGGTTATATTAACGTCGCACTTTTTTGGAACACGAAAGCTATTGCCGACGGATCTCGTAATTTTGAGCCTCGGTCAAGATACGAGGATGACACATTTCCTGACACATTACTACGCCGTTGTAAGTTATTGAGCCTCGGCAGATTTAACATGCATTGGATAGCTCTACAATGTGAGTCTTCCGTGACACCAGGACTCAAACACGCGACATACCAGCATACCAGCAGCGACTTGTGACTATAACCACTAGGCTACCACAGCCACTTTTTCCGTGGGAAAAAAAGTACCCATAAAACAACGACGACGCTGGATGTCACTGGGAAATGGAAAGTGAAGCGTTCCTCCATCCCATATTGAAAGATTTCAATGTGACCTGATGTTGAAGGTCCTTGATGGATGAGTGTTTCTTGATTGGTGGATTGGACGTGGCAAGGTGGCGTGGCTAGTGGAGCTACTTTGGAGGCAACCGAAGTTGGCGGGAAAAGTCATGCAGTTGTTAAGAGAAGCCTGAACGCAATTGGCTGTGATGTCACTGTGAGTAGGCACACGATTGGTTGCCCTGATACATTGGAACATGAGCAATGGGTGGAGTCTTGAAAAATGCTAGCCTGCGTGGGATTGCAGAAAAAATTTAAACTATTGAAAAGACCATAGAACAATACAAGGTTATTTATAATTCCTTCCAAGCTTTTGGATAGCTGTAGTAAAAACACAAAGACGAATACAGCAAAAAGGAACATTTGGAAGTATGAAAGACAATACTTCTTTGTCGCCTTCAACGAAAGTGTCCACAAGCGTCATTAATCCACCCAACTGCTTTTCGATGTAGGAGAACTTCCTTTCGAGACTTTTAGAGCCTTTCGCCATGACGCATTCAAAGCAATGAAACCAACGAAAAGATTTCTTAAATATCTTCTAAATCCACAAATCCATAGGTTCTGGCGATTTAACAATACTCCGGCTCGAAGGACCATTTTTTATGTACAAACTTTGCACATGTGTCAATAGCTCACAAAATAATTTTAAACACGAAAAAAGATTGAATGAATTTTTACCAACGCATAGCGACTTCTTTTTTCATTCTCGAACGAACAACAACACCACAGAGAAGAAACAAACAAACAAGGTACCCAAAAAAGGGGGGTTGTTCCATTTCTCCGTACAAGAAGGGCGAGGTGAAAAGGGATGATGCAATGGTCCGTAACAAAGTATACAGAAAAAAATCAAGTTTTATTAATACATTCTACTGGTGTTATATATGTAAGCCTTTGGTATACTCATCTCAGCACAATAAACTTATTGGCAGCAAGTGTTACCATTTCATGCAGTTCTGCTACATCACTTGACAAATAGGATACAAACACTTGGGTCTTATATAAAAGACCAGGTTTTCGGATATCAAGGAAAAGATAACACGTGCTGTCAATAACGTTGATAGCATCATGTTCAATGCTGCAGAGGAACTGGCTTATGGCATTATTGCATGCCGTGAGATCAAGGGTTCACATATAGGACGAAAGTAAATTAATTATGCAAATAAAACTTAAATTTTTTCTGTATTCTTCCATATGTTCTTTTTTGATGTATTTGTCTCAATTTTTTTACTACAGTGTTCCAAAACCTTCGAGAAAATCATGAATAACCCTGTATATTTGGATTCTCATAGCATTTCTTCAATGGTTAAAAAAATTCTTCAACATTTTATTTTCATTATTTTTCACAAGGTTAATAATCTAGATTAAAGTATCTCAATTCTTGAGAAAACTTTAAAAAAAAAATGGAGATATGGGGATTTTATTGTGGTTTTTAGATTTGTTTAGTACATTTTAAGAAAAATATGCTAAAATTAAGAAGAGAAAAATAAATTATTTTTACTAAAAGGGGTGTGTGTGGGGGGGGGGAATTGGTAAAAAATTACAAAAAATAACATAAACGGGGCCCATTCTATGCCAAAACTTTACGAATAAATTTTCAATTTTTCAATTCTGCTGTGTTGCTACGTTATTCATTTTTGAAATGACCTTCGGGATAAGAGATATTTTAATTTTTACAAAAACTAGAGCACTTTATCTTAGTTATTACATAAAATTGATTAAAAAACAGTGGTTATATTAACATAAGAGACTGTAAATTTTGTAATAAAACAGGGATTGATAAATCTGATGGTTAAAACTCTTCTACTGTTATACAGAACATACACAAAAAATTTCAATTAATTATTTTCAAAACTTTTTCAGCAATCGCTGTCCCTGTTCGAGCATTTTCAAGAAAACACATTTCGAGTAAAACGCATTTTAAAGTATGACATCTTGCTTAAAGTAATGCCATCTGCTTTTACTTAAGCACTCAAAGTTTTTTTTCTAATGAATGGAAAATATTATAAACTTGGTATTTTTAAAAGCTAATAAGAGGGTCAAGAAAATAAAATCATAAAAAAAATTGTCAGCTTTTGGCAAAAGTCACAATTTTAGAGTTGTCGGATACCTTAAAAGTGAATTTATATTTTAAATATTACCATAAAAAAATCTCGCGAATAATCTTTCTTCTGAACTAGAGAAAGTTTTAAATAGAAGAAAGGTTAAAAACTAGAATATCCACATGAAAATAACCAATAACGATTAATACATTTAGAAAGTACGTAATAGACATACAGAGGTGTAAGAAATAATAAGAGAATAAATTGCTGTGGTAAAATTAAAATGAACAAAATAATGTATACAAAATTACAGAATGATTCGTATTTTTAGGTAAAAAAAGAAAATTTTTTACACTCCCAACAGCATGTATATAGAGGAGTTTATCTTTGAAAAAGGATTGTTTTAAGTTTAATGCAAATATATTCACTATTGCCAAGCATTTTTATTCTAGATGATATCTGACATATTATGTGAAATTTGTTTTCACTGAACTAAATGTTAAATTAATTCTACCGTTCTTCGTGAAAAATTATTTTTCATCACCTTGATTATACTTCAAGATAAAATAATAATAATAAACCTTTTAATTCGTGATTTTTTAAGAAACACTTCATGTCTTCAGATCAGTCACTAACATGAAATTGAGAGTATACTAATTAGTTCTATTCTCTTTTGAAGTGTTCTGCAAACTTTTATTTCCAAGACGGAAACAAATTTTGTTGTTCCTAATAAAGAATGAAAGAGTAGCTCATCTATATTGTTGAGGAAACTTCTTTGGAAAAATATTTGATTAGATAGAAAGTTAGTAACCAAAATATATAATTCTCTCTCTTAACATTAAAATGTTTTCTATAAATTTCCCCCAATCATCGATTAATCTGATTAAAACATTGAATTCTTGCATCTAAAGATAAAACTCTATGCAACTTTTGAGTTTGTAAATTAGATTATAATTATCAAGTGACTCTAATAAAGATATTTTACGTGTATTCTGGCTATGTAGCTATGTTAAGAGATAATTTGCATTGATTAATTTGCCTAAGTAGAATAAATACTTTAAAATGAAGCAACTAAAAATAAGATTTAGTGTGGATCCTTATTCAGCGTTAATTAATAGAAGACGGAGTCTTTAATCCGTTACTTACTCAGAAATGCGCTTAATCAGTAAACTTGTTAACTGGCTAAAATATATGTTGATCATACTCGACTTTAATATCTACCAATACGGTGTTCTTATACTTATAAAGGGATTATTCAGTTTGTACGAATGAAATTAGTTGTTTTTATTTATGTAATTCTAACTGTTTGTTAAATCTTATATAGACAGGTAAATATATTCACTTTATTAAAAAAAAACTAGTAGATTTATATACACTCATATCCATAAATTAAGGATTATGCTAGCTGTGGCAAATAAAGGTTCGGAAGCAAAATAAATGTAACTTATTCATAATGTCCATTTATTAAACAAAAGATTAAGAACAACTCCCACTCTCTCTCTCTCTCATTCTCTCTCTATACATAATTAAATATGCATATCATAGCGCATTCTACCTATCAACCTATCTATTTAAACAAAGCGTATCAAAAAGAAAAATGGTATGCTATATGATAATTTTGCCCAAATTATTATTGACTGACTCCCTTCAAATTCTTAAATCTTTTTTAGAAAGCAAAATCTTCGTAGGAGAAAAAAATCATGATCATCAACACATTATGAGAAGAATTATCATAAATTTACAAGAAAATAAATATTTTAAAATACAATAAACCAGAAAATTTATCATTATGACAAGAATAATTAAGAAAATTTATTATTAAAGCTGAAAGCAGCCTTAAAAATAAAGATAACTTAAATGCAGACACTTTTTAAAAGCTTTAAGTAAAAATGAAAAAAAAATAAAATTGATTTTTTTGCACTGGTTTTTAATACAGAACAAAAAAATCTGCGATAAAAACTGGAACATTGTTGTCTAGATAAATATGTAAAAGAGGCATCATTTGATGCATGTTTATACCATGCCATTAACCTATGTAGCACTTACAAGTCCAAGCTCAAATACGGCCAAAATACTAGCAAGTTTTCTTTCGCTTTTCATATTCCACATGATGGCTAAGCATTAAATTTTCAGCAACGGAATGTACGTGAAAATAAAATTGCAAATTTCCCCCAAGAAAAGATAGTTTGTTATTAAACGAAATGGATGACACCTTTCGGCAGATGTGTGTGGTTTAGAAAATACAACTGCATCTATTGCCGTGGCACGTTCGTTTAATAATTCAAACAGGCAGTATAGATCTTTCCTTTCTTTACTTTAACGTGAGAGAGGAGTTTTTTTCTCTTTGAAGGGACATTTACGTCGGCATCTAACCATCTGTGAAGGCATTACTGTCTGAACCATTCTTCGTGATAAAAGTAGGAAACTCCTATTAGAAGACTTTTTCTTCCTTCGCTTCTTTTGTTCCTCTTGCTCAGGATGGGACTTCTTTTCAAATTCCTGAAAGGTATTTGTTGGAAGTTAATGAAAGGTATTTGGTGCAGTTTATTTACTTTTGGCTTAAATTCCAGCAAACTCGTACGCTTGGTTTCAACTGCCTTTTGAATAAAATGACAGTAGAAATTGAAATTGGAGATAATATATTGTATTAAATATTATAGATATTATAATTATTATTAGTATTATTTTTTCAGTTATAAGTTGAGTAATTATTTTGATAATTGAAACCTCATTCGCTAACGTTGGTTGTTTGACACCTCACATAGCTTCACAAACCAGCCTTTCAATCTTTGAGTATTTTAAATTTAGATGTTTATATGTACTGTAAAATATTTGTGCTGAGAAAAATGCATAATTTAAGTGGTTATGAAATTTTAAATACAAAGAGCAGAAGAAAAATTTTTAGATACCTGATTTTAATATTATTAATACTATTAATATATTAAAATAAATATTAATAATATTAGTTTTTATTATTCCTAAATATCAATTTTCTGGAGAGCAGGAATTCATGAAACATAAAATTTTACTTTAATATGGAAATATTTTTAAAATTATAAATAAAATAACGAAGATATATCAAATAACTTTTAATCCTAAAACAAGTGTGAAATAAGTAACTTTTATTCATTTGGTTTTACTACTAGTAATTTTCATTAACGCAATGCAGATAATTAAGTGTTTTAAGGTGTCCGACTACTTGCGACAATTTTTTTTTTTAAAATTGAAGATATGGGGATTTTTTTGCGGATTTAGATTTGTTTAGTACATTTTTTTAAAAAAAAGTATGCTAAAATTAAGAAGAGAAAAAGAAATTATTATTACTAAAATGGGAAAAAAATGGATAATAATTTACAAAAAATAACATAAACGTGGCCCATTCTGTACCAAATATTTATAAACAAAGTTTAACTTTTTTAATTCTGAAGTGTTGCTATGTTATTCAAATTTGAAACGATTTTCAGGATAAGAGATATTTTAATTTTTACAAAAACTGCAGCACTTTGTAATAGTTATTATATAAAATTGCTTAAGAAAACAGTGATTATATTGATATAAGGGACTGAAAATTTTGTAATAAAACAGTGATTGATTAATATGAAGGTTAAAACACTTTTACTATTATACAGAACATTCACAAAAAATTTCAGTTAATTTTTTTCAAAACTTTTTTAGTAATCCTTGGCAGCGTTTGAGCATTTTCAAAAAGACACATTTCAAGTAAGAGGCGTTTTAAAGTATGAAATCTTGCTTAAGGTAATGGCATATTCTTTTACTAAAACACTTGTAGTTTTTGTTCTAGAGAATAGAAAACGATAAATTTGGCATTTTTTATAAAGCTAATAAGATGGCGCGTATAAAATAAAATTACAAAAATTGTCAACTTTTGGCAAAATTCACAATTTTAGGGTAATCGGATACCTTAAGCGAGGAAATGTGTTGCATTATTCGAGGAAAGTAAATTATAATTGCTTATAGAGAACATTTAAAACTTTCAGAATTTTTGTAAGAACAAGAAAGTTCTTTTCTCGTAAAGTTGCTTGGATTGCTTTTCTTCACCAATGGAAAGATACCTTTCTTAAACTAATACGAATTAACAAGTATACGATTAAAGGTAAGATATGAATACATTTATTAAAATTTTAAATATGAAATAGATGCTTCGAAAAAAGCTTTGAACCGGGATAAGAAGCTTGATTTTTTTCGTATTCACTACAGCTTACGATAAAAAGATTTTTACTAATATTTTACTCATTTTTATTAATATGTTACTTAATTTCCTCTATATTTTTTATTAACTTTTTTTTCAATTAAACAACTTAATTTTATATAAATTAAACTCAATGTATTGTTTTACTACTTTGAAAAGAAATTGGTACTTTTAAAAAGGAAAGGAAAAATATTTAAAATTTTGAACTTAAATCATTTTATGTATATATTTCTAAAATTTATTTAGGTGATTCATTCTTATCGAAAGTGAAACGCTTCAGAAATATGATAATTGTTTTATTCCTATTCTCTCTCGTTCTAAATTTAAATAATTTCATTTAAAACACTTTAATTTTAAAGGAAGAATTGGAATATTTGTAGCTTTAATTATTTTAATTGCAATTATAAATATAAATATCATGCATTTATTGTATTTTATTTATTTTAATATTTTAAATAACACGATATGCTGTTTTACGGATTATATACAACTTTATACGAGTATTTTATCTAAAATTTTATAGGGAAGTATTTTAGACCCCAGTTTTTTCAGAGAGAGAGAGGGAGTGTGAGTTATATATTAACGTTGCTTTATAAGGCAACACGAGGGATACTGCCGATGGACTTCATAATTTTGGGCCTTGACCACAACACCTGATCTGGCATCCCCTGTCCAAATCAGAATGTAGATAAAATAAATTAAGTCTCTTTTCATATTTATTTCAGATACTACGATTATTCAATTTAACATTTGAGTCTTGTATTAGAAGCATTTACTTTTTAAAGATAAATGCTATCTTTTATTTTGTATTCATGATCACTGAAGTAAAAACAGAAAGAAAATATTCTTTGCTCTACAAGTGACATTGATAGCTAATTGGGAATAATATGAAATACATTTTAATAAATTTATTGAGGAATATTGATATCTAATCTCTTTAAATAAATCTTTTTTTTTTCGTTCGAAGAATGACGTGATCCACCTTAATTGAATAAAAAGCACCTTTAATACTAGGAAAATGAAAGATAGCATCGAAATCTTTCAGATCTGTATTAGGATTACATTGTGTGGGATACTGCCAATGCTACGTTTACTTTATTTTTCTCTAAATAAGCAATTATGAATAATTTTTTTTCAATTTTTTAGTTAAATTTCTTGTTGAACAGCTGAAGATACTTATTTTTAAAGAATATTTTGTTTAATCTTGGTATCCTCCGTTTATTATTATAGAATGTAAAGGAGAATCTTGGCAATGATTTTTTCTTTATTTAATCATTACTTTCTCAAGGTTTTATTAGTATAATGTATCAGGATACATTTTATTGGAAAACAAGATTTACAAACTCTACATTTTATGCATTTTCATTTGTCTTACTATGATTTATTTAAGCCTATTATAAATAAATTGAATACTGTAAATATTTTTTTTATCCAAATTAACTTTATAAATAAAGCAGTCATTTTAACTATGAATAATCCAACAAATACTATCAATAAAAAGATATATTGATATACATGATGCTTTTCTTTACAAATACTTTAACAAAATATATTTTTATTAGGTTTCCTTTCTTTTTAAAATCCTACATTTTTAAGGAAGTCAATAATATTATAGATATATCTTAGTAATATATATATATTTCCTTAATTTTGCATAAAATAAAGTGTATCTAAAATAAAAAAAAACGTTATTAACGAGAAAAATATTTTATTTATTACTAAGTCAAACGCTATAAAAACCTTTTATTGTCAGCATAAATATCACTCTTCAGTTAAAAATTAGTGTAACAGTATTCAAGGAATAAATGTTATTTTCTTATTTAATGCAAAGATAATAATTTTCATTGACTAACGTAAAATCAGAGTTTAAATCTTAAACGAGTAAAAAAGAAAAAAAAACTCACCAGGAGTATTTATTGAAGGTTAGTCTTAACGTAAGCCATCGGGCACCTAACTTAATCTTAAAGTTTTTATACTATAAAATTATTTATACTATCTCATGTTTGAGGCTAGTTAGAAAAAAAGATTGAGTACCACTGCCCTAAACGTTATAAACTAAGCAGCAAAATCAAGACTTAACGATAGAAAAATCAAGCTGAAACACCAAATTTCTGAAATTGATAGCAGCCTTACAAGCACGTTAAGAAGGCTTAGAACAGGATACTATAGATGCCTTAAAAGAATGGGACAAGAAAGTACTCTTTCTGCATACCATGTTACAACACGAGGCTTAATATAGATCATCTTTTCTCCTGTCCTGCTATTCTGGCAGAATTGCAGCTCATAAGCAACAACTCCCGTGAGGAATCATACGAAGATAACTGCAATCAGATTGTCCATGCTATCTATAGGATATTTAGTCCTATTTATAATTTTTGTCCATGATGATAAGACACTAACCAACTGATTGTTGAAATATTTTTAATTCAGCTAAATTGAAAATTTTAACTGCACATATGTTATAAAGACGTGTTCTTTTCTATTCAAAATAGAAAAATCCAGTCTTTGAGCAATATTTCAGACCCCCTTAGGAAAAAGACTTGTTTTTACTTGAAATGTACTTTATGTGTGCGGGTAAAACGAAGGAATACAATTTGTATGTGTATGAGTTCTCATACAGATACTAAACAAATACTTACTATGTCTTTGTTGTTATTTTGAATGTTACCTGTCTGACGGTGTCAGATCGAGGCCCTCGAAATTCATCGCGACAAGGGGTACACCTGTCGTTAGCTTTTAGCGTTGAGCACCATGCAGGTTACAATACGATTTGACTTGGTTCATACACGATAGATGGCACCACCACCTATCTCCACAATTTAGGCATGGAACTGGAGGGGGGGAAACATTCTCCTGCCCCCGGCATCCGTGGTTTCTGCTGTGACCACCCACAAGACTTTCGGACCCACTGATTTAACAAGCACTCACTCCGTGTGTACTCGGAGGGTATTTGGTGGCATAGGGTTTCGAACCCAGGCCTTCCGGTCTGGAGTTTGATGCTCTAACCACTAGGCTAACCATGGTTCACTATATTTTTTCAATACGTGAAAAATGATTTTAGAGACAAATTTTTGTTGCATAAAATGGAAAAGCTTATTTAAAGCAAAGACGAGTAGAAAAAAAGTGTGATTTGATAAATTGTTACAAATATTTTAATGTCCATAGATTTATTTATTTCATTTTATTGAAAGAGAACTTCTAAAAATTTTAAAGTAATCCTTTCGGATATTTTGAATTCTTTGTAGAAGAAAATACATTTTGAAAGGAAGGATCTCCGGGCTTTTTTTTTCTATTATCCTGCAAAATGCTTGAAATCTTATAACTAAAGGCCTTTCAATGTGGCCATTTTCGTTAAATAGGATTGAATGATATGTTGGATTGAATAAAGATTTGCTCCGAAAATTGAATATTTTTATTTTGTTGTAACCCATCGCCAAAATAGAATTAGATTTTAAGGCATATTTAACCTATTTTCCTATTGTATAAGCAAATTCTGTTAATGAAAACGATAGATATTGATATTTCAATATATTAAAAAAATGTTATTTTATAACATAAGTCATACTATGATGTTAAAGTTATTATAAAAACAAATTTTATAAATAAAAATGAAAAAATTAAATTAACACAAAGAAAAAAATCACAATCTTTTTACAAACTCTTTTCTTCATGTTCCTTTATCTGCTATAAAACTACTTGAAAAAATAACAATTTCGAAATGGAAGCGATATTGAAATCGCTCATCTAATGTGAGTCACTGCCTATGTGTTATCTATGTCACTGTCATATTATTAGCTAGATTTGTTCATATTCTGGTTTTGTTCAATAAAATGATGTGATAAGAGTTCTTAAATTATTGTTTCCTACTTCAGTAATGTAAGGAAATACTCATTTTATTTCACCCAACCATCTGAATTATCCGAGTGCGTTTATGATGTTTACATTCATGTTGGTTTTAGATTAAGTTTTGATGTCATTCTCCTTAGAATTTAACATTATACGTATTCGTATTTAGTTTTTGTGATTCTAGTTGTATTTTGCGATCATATTTTATGATATTTTAAGAAGATAAGTTGTATTTGAGAAATTAGAACTTTTTATAAATACTTGTCAAAAATTGTTAAGTCGAAAATTAGAGATGATTTTTGCAAGTGGCGCTTACGATGTGTGGTTGCCAGAACGCCTAAGTGTCATTGACATAAAATAATACAATGTCTAAAAACAGAATTACGGTTGCTGATTTATGTATTTTTTAAATCCTTATAGAAATTATAAATTACTTCAACATAAACAGTCGTTCATTTCGCCGTGATACCAACCATGCCACACCCGTCTGCTATTTTAAAGACACTTTCACTTCAAAAACCGTTTAAACACTTTATACAATAAGAAAGTGGCAGAATTTAATCCGCGCATGTATGGTAAGAAAATCCATGTCCTGTGTTAACTGAATGATATTGTTTAAAGATTGCGGTATTGTTTTTATGTATAGTACTGTGCATAGCCAGATACAAAGTTTCATGATGAATGTTACAGCGCTATGAAACAAAGAAATCTACAATTAAAACAATAACGTTTTAACTTCTAGGCCTTCCCCCTAAAAAAAATACAATATTTTAATCAACGGGAAAAGCAGTTATAACAAGCTTTTGTTGTATCCAATTTCAAGCTAAAGGAAAAGTGAGAACAACTGATTTTTTTGAAAGTCAAAAGTAAGAGATGATAATTTAGCCTTTGTTCTTGGCACTTTTTCATTCGTTGTTTTTTGCTGATAAAATAATCATTCATCTTCAAACATATACTGATTACTGTTCGTAGATAGATTTTAAAATTAAATGCTGTCGCAATATGAATCATATTGATGAACAGTGCCTGTATATAAATACCAATGGCATCATCAGAGAGACATTTTTTCTTCCTTTTAATGTTCAAATGAGAGGAGAATTTACTTATTTGTTTTATATGACAAATTTTATCCGTCCGAAAGAGATTCATCTGAAGTTCTGGTAACCCAGATATAGTACTTCAGGAATCAGAGCTTTATATCAAATAAAGTGGAAGTGTAAATCAAGTCGTGGTTCGAGCGTGAAAAGATGCATAGTAATGTCTTAAATCGTCATGGAGATATAAGGCCATTCCTCACATAGTCATAAATATACAGTTGACTCTATTTGTAGTTTAAAATAAGTATAGCTTTCAATATAAATTTGCAAGTTTTAAAATCCACATTAAAATCTGAGAATTGAAAAAGAAAATTTAGAATCTGATGTAGGCAAATTTTTCGTATTTTTTCATCTCCCCCCCCCCTTTAAGATAGAAAATAAAGTCGGATAGGTGGCTTAAAGGTAGCACGTCTGCTTCGTAAACCCTATTTGTGGTTTCGATCCCGGCTAGAGCCGATAGTTTATCTGGATGCGAAAATCGTAGACACACATGTCATATGATTATAAGAGAGCCCTTTGAGTATAATTTTGGCACCGATAATACTTGCGACAATACTTAGCATCTTTCGATAGCTTGAATTAAAATTAATTTAAGTGTCCAAATTTGATATCGAGGGCCGCCTCCAGATGGTGCCACCTGGGAATGGCTATCACATTTGGGGAC